>JANAVB010021794.1:1473196-1553196 GCA_029216955.1 Iris pallida
TGTTTGTGGTGTGTGTGTGTGTGTGTGTGTGTGTCTTATCTATATATATATTAATTCTATATATATCTATATATTATAAATCAAAACCCGTTACCTTTATTGATAAAGAGGGTAATGATACATCCGACCTCATGGTAACAAGAACAAAGAGGAAAATAAAAAACTACTCTAAAGCCCAATGTGGAATAGCTGGAAGATGACGACAATTCGAAAGCGACTTTCGAAACTGTCGCTTCACCTCCCGAACTAAGAAGTCCGACCCAGCACCACCCGCCCTTCATACCGATGCTTGTTCTTGTTCTTCCAAAGCACCCACATGATCGCACTGCTAGTGATCTCCGATGATGACTGCCCTGACCCCCCACACCCCTTTGAAGAAAGACCAAAAAGTTACTATGCATCCGTGCCTTGAAGAAACCCCCGGAAAGTAGACCAGACCGTCATAGCAAGATCCCCGTGGAAAAATATATGCTGAAGGTTCTCCCCATTCCCAACCCGACAGCAATGACACCTGGAAGCCAGATGAAAGCCAATCTTCTAAAGAATGTCATCAGTATATATATAATATTATAATATTATATATATATATATATATATAATATATATATATATATATAATAATATATATATACGAGAAAGAGCCTAATATAACTTTCTGTCAAGTCATAAATCCGTTGAATTTCTGCGAAAGTCCGTCGGATCATCCGTTTGCTATGTGCAACGACTATAATATAGCCGTCGGGATCATGATGGGACAGGATTCGACCGTTGGATTCCAAACGGTAATCATTCGGATCATCTGTCGGATTTTCCCGGACGTCCGTCGGATAATTCGAAAGTTCACATAAGCTTTTCTGTGGGTCCATTCGGATCATCCTTCAGATTTCTATGAGGATCCATTGGATCATCCGGATGTCTGCCCAAACATGATCCAAAATTGTATTTATCCTAGCTTTCGATTTACCATCCATTTATTGTGTTTAAGATTATTCATAATACTCGTTACAGAATTCAGATATACTTTAGCAGGTATAGGCTTCTTTACAGTCATGAAATGATGATGGCATGGCTTGACTTCTCCCTTTGATACATGATGGCATTTTTCTTTGACGACAACTGTCCAAAGATACCAAGTTTGTGAAAACTGAATACCTTTCAGGGGCTTTGCCCCCGACCCCCATGGGGGGCGCTACCCCCTCGAGCCCCGTACTGCTGACCAGGCAGCAGAACCCATGAGTGCGTGGCTCCGGAGATGTCGTCGGGTGGTTCAGAGAAATATTATGGAATATCGTCGTCTTTGGCCCACCAGAATTTCTTCATTGCATTTATCCACGTTAATCTTGCTTATTGATTTTCTGCATGTACATGTTAGACGAACAAAACAATATACATAGTAGAAAGTATGATAAGTTTAATGCACATTATGACCATGCTAAGTTTAAGTATCAATACTATAGTGATAGCATAAATATTAGTGATGTCATAATGTTAAACTTAATCGAATAACCATACTAAAAAACTTAGTTAGATCATTGGGCTAACACAAGTGTCGGATGGAAAATCCTTCAAAATGACTATGTCTTACCGTATCCTGATACGACCTACTCGTATCTAATTATGGACATGGATATAGACACACACAACTATAATATCTAATTAGATATAAATTACAAAATGACAACACTGGTGCCCAATCTTGGAATTCTTCCAATTGGGTACAAATCTCAATAAAACTTTCACATAAAGGGTCATTAGAGCCTAATTCTTCCTCCTATAGGTAGTCTAGTATAACCCCTTGAAATCGATTTTAAATTTTTCTATAATTTATCAAAATTTTCTAGAATTTTTTGAATTTATAAATATTTATTTATTTTTTGGAAAGCCACATATATTTTTTTAGTCATGGTTTGATTTAAATTGGTTAGCCACAATTTAGAATGACTAAATCCATGAATTGGGCTAGAGCCTATGGATTTAGTCATGAACCATGGCACATGACTATGACTAGCCTTTCCTAACTAAATTAGTTAAGCTAACTAATTATTGGTTAGCAGTTAGTCATGGCTAACTAAGTCATGTGGTTAGAAATTCCTAGAAACCTCCCCCCACCCCTACATTTCCTTTTTTGTCCTTATCATTTGTTATATTTACATTTGTGCCACATGGCCTAAACTTGGCCTCCAAGCACCCCAACCCTATATAATGAGACATTTCTCCATTATTTCTACACACAAAATTATTGCACAAATTCTAATTTACATCAAATTCTTAGCCCAGCACTGCCAGTACTCCTCCCTGCCACTTCGGCCACCTCGTCGGAGCACAGTCCGGCCACCACCACTACAACCTACCCTTCACACTCGGCCATTAACCACCATCATCGACATTCCCCAACCTTCGCCTCCGGCCATTGGCCGAGCGGTCACTCTGGCCACCTCCTCCTCAGCCTCACCATCACTCCGGGCGCCTCTTCCCCGACCCTCGACATCCATCCCCATGCCATACAAAACACCACCACCACCACTCTACATCAACCACCACTACAGCCACTACACATGAACACCACCACCGCCACTACACATCAGCCACCACCGCCGCCTCCACACCAACACCACCACCGCCACCTCCATAACAACAAACACCACTGCCACACAACTACTCACCTGAACCCCCATCTCTCGACCACCTCCTCCGTGCCCCTACTGCCGTATACCAAGTGCCCATTGCGCTCCTCTGTGCCGCTTCCAGGCTCTGATGCCATCAATCTTTGCCAACGCCAGCTTCAGCATGCCTAGCCCCATCTCTAGATCTCGCTGCCACTCCCTTCGCCGTGCTGTGCCACACCGCGACCTGCTTGGGTACTATCCAGCGAGCTAGAGCATCGGTGAGACTCCCCTTCCCTCTTGTTCTCTCTCTCTCTCTCGAGTCTTTCTTTCTCTCCCACTATGTGTCTCTCTCCTCGTCTGCTCTCACTCTCCCCCACTCTATGCCTCTCTCGTTCTCTCATCTCTCTCCTTATTCTCTCTTTCTGATATAAAGAACAATAGTAATTTTTTTAAGGATTTTCATTTTTCTCTTTCTTAATTGATCTCTACTCTCTCTTTCTTATTTTCTTTTGGTTTTTTAACATTATTAGTTTATTTTTTTGTAAAGAAACAATAGCTGCTATTAATATTTGGACAAAGGTTTGGGCCCATTTTCAAATGGGGCTATAAGTAATGGGCTTTAAGCCTAATAAATATTTTATAGTAATGGGTTCTAGACTGATTGGGTTTTTAAATGAATTATAATCCATGGGCTTAGAACCCATTGGGATTTTGTAAGAAATTATTTGTTGGGCTGCAGCCTAGTATTAATTGTTACCCCTAGGCTGAGCCCAAGTTTTGAAAATATGCATTTATATTATTATATAATAATAATAATAATAATAATAATAATAATATATAATAATAATTATTATTATTATTGTTATTAATATTTCGTGGACTTGGGCAATACATTGTTCAAGCACAAAATGGGCTTTGAGCCCTACACTATTATTTAGTATTTTTAAATGGACTTCTAGCCCTACATTATATAAAATAAAGAATAATTGGGCCTTGGGCCCTAAATGATTATTTGATTTTGGACTTCGAGCTCTACATAGCATTTATATTTTATTTGTAAATGGACATTGGTCCTATAAATGATCAAGTGGGTTTAATAAAATATTAATGATTTGTTTTCATAAATTGGGATTGGGCCCTATATGAGTTATTTAGGTATTGAACCCTAAATTTAGTAAATAGTTTATTTGGCCTAAATATTGGCCTTAAGGAAACTCTTTATAATGTAATGGGCCTTGGGCCCTACATAATCTTTGGGATATTTTATAATACCTAGTAGTTTCTAAATACCTTCTAAACATTATCTTTGGATAAATATTATTATTAATATATTTGACTAATTCCTTAATTAATTTTTTTTTTGCCTATTTAATCAAATTACGATCATGACTAATCAAATCATTTTCTTTCCTCGATTATCATGTCGACTTCTAAAACTGGACTTCTATATATCAAATTAGACTATTGGACTATCCTGGACACATTGGAATGAGATATTTCTTCGTTTGGAATGATTTGATGCAATTGTAACGCCCCAGTCCCAAAATACGTATAGGACCAGGATACGGTACTTGCCAGCAATACTTCACCAATGGGCCAAATCTCAAAGTAAGCCCATTAGCGAAATACTTAAGCTGTAAATCATGATAACAACCCAGCAATACAATACAAGTCACATGTCACAGCTAATCTCATCCACACAGAAAATAATACACGAGATATCAAGTCCAATAAAATAATACTAATGAGAAAGACCTGTCAAGTGGGGCCGGGCCGGGCCGGCCCGACACATATTTAGGTGGGCCGGGCTCGTAAGGCCCATACAATGTGTTGGGCCGGGTCGAACCTCGTGTGAAAAATCTTGGCCCGATCCGACATGTGGCCCAAGGCATGATGGGCTTCTGGCCGGGCCAGACTGTGTCTGGGCCGGGCTGGGCCGTGGGCTTGGTGGGCTTATTAGAATAAACTTCAGAATATTTAGCTTCAAAATCAAAGTTGCTATCAAATATCAACTAAGCAATGGATTTGGGACCAATAAATTAAATAGAAGACTGACCAGTTGGAATTGTGGCTTGTTGAAGTCTCGGGTTGAAGCAAAAAATTGATTATGGAAGGTGAATTTCTGTATACTGTTAGTGTATAGTCTCATGAGTCATGAACATAGCTATCAAGCATCATTGTTCTTTGAATTGGCACTCAATGGCTTTGAGTACAATATACCATATATTGTATACTGCTAACAATATACTGAGTCATGAACATAGTTATCAAGCATTAGTACGATTAGTGTTAGCGAATTTCTGTATACTGTATACTGCTAACAATATTAATGTTCTTTGAATTGGCTATTGGCACTCAATGACTTTGAGTATAGTAGGTTACTTTTCCTGTATAATGTTAAAATGAATGGTCAGTGCCAGAATGGGACGGGCCGGGTCTAGATTCAGGGCCGGGCCGGGTCGGACATGGGCCGGGTCTAGATTCAGGGCCGGGCTAGTGCCATAATGAAAAGTAACATGAATACAAGAAAAAATGTGAGCAAGAAAACTAGAAAAGTAACAGCAATGCATGTAAATACTGTAAAGTTTGGCAAGGTGTACTTGCCTGGTATAACGCGTAGAACCACAATAGCTAACCAATCAATGAGCCACCAAAAGTCCAACTCCTACAAACGACTCCAGACGCTGAAATAGACATTGCTAACATTATTGAAATAAGCAAAATAGTTAGGTATGATACCCACAAGTCCAATTCTGGACTCAAGAGCAAAACGGTAATTTTGGGTCTAAACGGTGTCCGCTATTGGCCGCTTTGTACCAAAAAGCGTGCCAGAGCCTATTGTCTCTAAAGTCATCAAACTACATGTCTATGGGTCCGGTTCTACGAGAAAAATCCAACCGTATGTCCAAAGTTGGATTCCGGTAGATTGTGCACAAATTCGCCCGTTGGATCGGGGTCACGGGCCTGCCAAAGTAGCGTTCCAGTCGACCATCTCAGAATCGGACCAAACTTGGCATACAGGACCATAAAAATGATATGGTCCTGTTGGCACAAGTTTTGTCTCGAGTTGACAAACATACACAAAGTAATTGACTAATTACAAAGAGGCCGATACGATAAAATTTTGACGGATATGTATCGAATTCGTCGCGCACACGCAACCGATTCGAGTTCCGCCAAAGCTCACATGTCCGCGAAGTCGATATGCACCTTTCGAAACTTTTGGTTCGCGACTATGTCGCCCAATTTGTCGGAATGCACCCCGTATCGGTGGGTTTTTGAAATTTTTAATGTGTTTTTCTGTGATTTTGAAAACTGTTTTCTCTGCCCACAGTTGATAAAATTCAAAACTACAAATTAGGTTATGAAGTCCTATATGTTGTCTTCAAGTTTGTCTAATTAGATTTTAGACTGCTGATGAATTGACAAGAATCGATCCCCCAACTAAGGCACTTGGACTATCTAAAAACTATTTTCGAAACAGTTATCCTTCGATGTTCGTATCAATTTTCTGGATCGATGGCTCGTCCCCATCGAATTCTATTTGTGGGGACTTCTAGAGGGTGATATAGGGTTTCTATATAAACTTATGAAATTGAAAATAATGGAGAATAAACGAAGCAATTTGATCGGAAAGTAGGTACCTGGGTGGTCGGGTCTGAAATAGGGTACCCCTATTCTTGTCGATTTTTGGGGCGTTGGCGGCGCTCTGGTGGCGACGGCCGGCTGCAGTTGGTCGGAAAGGGGCGTGGGTTTGGCACGGATCCTCCAGGAATTTAGAGAGGCAATCTCGAGTGGTTTTGACGGGTTTTGGGGAGGAGAAAGTTTTCAAACAATAGGTTTTATACGAAAAATTTGATTTTGATTCAATCGGATTTGAATCCTATTTTGATTAGGATGGAGTTTAAATTGATGAGAATGTGATTAGGATTATACTAGGGCAAGATTGGATGGACCTTTGTTTGGATTCCACTGGGTATTTGGATCGAAAAGATGGAAGAATAATAGCAACATAGGCACTGCTAATGGGCTCGTGGTTGAGGTTGGATGAACGGTGCGTAGCACTGTTCATCAGCTAAGTCAAAACTCTTTCTCTCCCTCTCTATATATATATATATATATATTTTTATATATCTCTTTATATACTTATCTATATAATAAATAATATTCATGGAAACAATATTAGCATACATAAGAAAAATATACATGCAATTAATATTTATTTTCCTAATAACACAATTAATCAATAATAAGATATTTTTTATACCAATTATAGTATTAATATTAATAATAATAGTGATAACAAAAATATAATGAACCAAATATCGGTATAGTTTTGGGTGACACATTATACTCCTACTATACTCGGTCCACAGAAAATCATGCAAATATTCTAAAATGCCATATAAATATTAATAATACTTATTTTATACTTATAACAATTATTTAGAAAAGATTTATCAATTCCTAGAAATAAATATGAAGTATTTGTACACACATAAAATGTGTCTACATGGCATCTTTGGATACATTAAATGCCTACATTGGCTTTATGTTGGGTTCGGGTCAAGTCTGGGCTAAAGTAGTACAACCGGATCTTCTAAAAGTCAATAATATAATAAATAAATAAATAAATAAATCGTCTGTGGGGTTAAGTCGCAACTTGGTCTGGTTTTCCTAGTTAGAATACACATATGGCTTGGCCTTCCCTACCATGGCTAAAACACTAGTCAAAGCACACGATAACACTATTCGTGCCACAATTCCTAGTCGTCTTGTACTCCAAAACTTAACCATGGCTAAGGTTATCTACACTAATAACTATTTAATTAAAAATATTCATAAATTCATAAATTCCTATTTAATTCAAATAAAAATAAAAAATAATTTCAAAAATTCAGGAGTATTACAGTAATTTAGCTTCTAAACCATTTCGTGTCGACACGTTCGTGTCGTGCACATAGACTCCAACTTTTTGAGGCAAGTACACTCCTGACTTATATTTTTCTATATATTATAAATGCAATATTTTATTTATTGTTCAGTTATGACCTATTTTATATTGTGACACAAATCCGACACGAGATTCTGATTATTGATCATGACTTGTTTTCATATCTATTTGATATTGTTTTATGTCTCATGGGAGGGAAAATGCCAAGTAGATAGGTGGTCACACCCATACTACCATACATATCGTAATAGCACACATACATCTCAGGTTTGTTGTACCATATTTCTATCATTAATAGTCATCTTCGGATGTGCCGGATTACCCTAGCCGATCACATATTGAACCTGGTATTTCAAATTACACATAGATCATAGTTGTGTTTATTCTTGATCATGATTAATTTCTTAGTTGTTAGTGTTACATGTTGTATATATTTTATTTCAGTATACAATATCACATTACTTTTTTTTACTTACTGTATTATTTTATTGCTTTATTTTATATCGTGCGATATTTTTTAGGATGGTTGTACTTGCTCCTTTCCTGACTGGATCATTGAAAATTTAGGTTTTTTTAGCTTGTGATCTATCCATCTGAAGAAGCAGGACGAAGGCCATCTCGGAGCATTTACTTAGCATCTTCTCGCTTAGTTCATTTTTAGCTTTATTTTCATTATCTGCTACCGGATTTGTCTCCGGAAGACCTTATCTGGTTTTGTAATAAATTATGATCAAACTCTTGGAATCACTTACTTTATGCTACTTGATTATCAGTTTATTATAATCTGGTTATTTCCTTATTCTGCATCTCTTTAGTTTCTGTGATTGAGTTAGTTGCTTGACTTGCAAGAAAAGTGCGCTATGTTGCTAACGCGACGTAGGCTGGGCGTGCCTCACTATCCCGTGCCTTGATATATTGCGAGCGTGGGTCATGACATCTTGTCCATAGGTGGATTCCTAATGGTCAATTGAATAATTATAGTCTACATAGAGAAAAAATTGAGATGTATATCTATTGGGAGATGGATTCCTAATGTAAAGCCCAATAGACAAGATTCAGACACTATCTTCTAGCAATTAGCCTCCTCTATAAGTGCTCCTAGCCACCAAGCTCCTAGGTTCATCCAAGTGATGAGAATGAAGAGAATTGGAGAGGAATTGATGGAGAGATGGATCAATTTGGAAAAAATACCAAATGGAAATTAAATGGCACAAATAAAGAGGAAGAGAGAGAGAGAGAGAGAGAGAGAGAGAGAGAGAGAGAGATAGAGAGCTCTCCCTCCTTATAGGGCCGACCAAGAACCCCTCTCCATGCAATTGGAGAAATGTCTAAAATGCCTTCCAAGTTGTCATGAAGGCTAATCTAATGGATAGAAGCTTCTAATCATAATTTGATAAATTAGACTAATCTCTATTTATCAAATGGAATGACTAAATGAGTCTAACCTAAAGTGTTAGTACAAGTGTTATGTCATCTAATTGTTGGAATCTAGTGTCAGGTCAAGTCTAATTGGGTCCACTAACATTAAGTCTAATAAATAGGCTAGTCCGCTAATCAACTAATCACATGGTCTATTCTAATTATCTAGCATACAAACAATACATATAATAATAAATATTACCATCACTAATATAATTATTGAAATGACAAAAATACCCCACTTTTGAAATTAGGTAGTAACAATCACTGCTACAGCCACCACCGGATCTCCACTGATCGCCTTTTTCATCGGTGAGTCAACACTCCCAGCGGCGAGTCGAGTACTCGACCATCTCCGACGACCACTCCTTCATTACCATCGCTCCACGTCCCACCGACGCCAACAGATTCGTCGTCCAGTCTCCGTGTCATCGACGGTCAGCCAGCAACGGTGTCCTCTACTCCACGCAACCAGGTCGTCGCCTCCCAGAGAATGCCTCCACGCCTGGCGGAGCCTGGTGAGCCACTACCTCTCGATCACCTTCTCTCTCTTTCTCACTCTCAATCTCCCTCTTTCTCTCACTCTCTGTCAAGTTCTCTCACTCTTTTCCTCTGTTCCCTCTCTCCCTCTCTCGATCTCTTCTCTCAAACTCCTCTCTCTATCACTCCATCTCTCTTTTATTTCATTTTATTTTATTTCATTTTTCATTAATAAAGAACAATATTGGATATTTGGATTATTTTTGGATTGTGAATTTAGGCTTTAAATGGGCAATTGGGTTTGATCTAATTGCGCTTTAGGCCCATGAACATTTTGGATTAAGAGAGGCTGAGCCTAGTCCTATTTTAAAAGGAATGTGTGTGTGTGTGTGTGTGTGTGTGTGTGTGTGTGTGTGTGTGTGTGTGTCTATATATATATATATATATATATATATATATATATATATATATATATATATATATATATATATATATATATATATATTATCATGAGTGGTCAGGAGTTCGAATCCCAGTAGGAGCGATTTCGGAAACTAATTACCATTAAATATATATATATATATATATATATATATATATATATATATATATATATATATATATATATATATATATATATATATATATATATATATATACCCAGTTTTTTAAATGAGGATAATTTTGAAATTTTGTGTTTTAATTTATTTAATTATGATATTTAAATAATAATATGATTTTTGGTGATTTTTAATCATTTTAAAACTATTTAAAAATTATGACTTATGATTTTCATGTGCAGCTAGTGAAACCGTAGAGACTGTCTGCCCTAGAGCCTAACCATGTGTTTGGAATTTTTTTATTTATTATTTTTAGCCTAGGGGTAATTTGGTCGTTTTGACTTATTAGAATTATTGATTTATTTATTGGATTGACGGTTGTTGATTTTGACTTTTGCTAGTTGTGACTTAAGAGACTAACCTAGATGCTGACTCTAGTTAAGGTGACTTAATTAGCATGGTGAGACCCTAATCTTACTTAAGTCGACTTCGTTTGACTTGAGTGATTTAGCTCTTGAGAAAATTAGGAAGGATTTAATGTTGGACTTAAGGCTAAGGTAGAGAGCCCATTACTCATGTGACTTGGCCCAAAGCCCACTAACAAGAAACCCTAACCCTAATTTTATTCTTTATGACCAGCCACTAGGTCATTCCCAACCCTATAAAGTCATCTCCTCCATGTTCTTGCCTCTTTAATAATGTTTCAACATTTTGATGAAAGAGGTAATGTCATTTCTTCCCCAATCCCTAGTTTCTTCAATTTTAATCCTTTTTCACTCTAGGCTTTGCATATGATCCTAATCTAGCCCTATTTTGTATTCATGGAGAAAAATCTCATGTTCAAATCAATTTGGGGATTTTGGCTATCAAGAAGAACCCTCCATTTGAAGCTTTCTCTTGAGATTGACACCTATAGGTAAAACCTCTTAAATTATATTTTAATTTGTTTTCTTTGCATATTTGGATAGCCCTAGGTGTCCCCTTGCTGTTCCTGAAGTTTGGGCTAATTTCGTATCCATTTGGTGTCCGTATCGGACATGTGTCATAGTGCACGTATAGGTTTTTGATAGAATGCCTCTTAGGATTTTATTTTGGATTTTTGTAAAACAAATTACATAGATACCTAGGTATATATGTGTGTGATAATCTTTGTGAAGACTAAAATTATTTTGGTGTCGATGTTGTGTCAAAATTGGTGTTGGACACGCTGCACGGGGGATCGGCTAAGTGCCCTGCTGCCCGTATCCTATATCTCACTGGACACGCCATCTCTTGACACCAAAATTTGTGTGGACACTCCTTAGGTGACTGACACAAGGCCCACAAAATTTTGTGGGACCTTATTGAGTGGTTAGGGAGAAATCACGCGCGCACCGATTCCTCACTGTGTGCACGCGCGCGTCATTGCCTCACTGATACGCACCTGTGGCTCAGACATGACACGACCTTGACACGAATCAGGGTCCTAGACACCTAGACCTACCCTAGGCGAACACATAGGTAGGTGCACGTGACACGTGGTGCATTGTGTCGTGTCCACGAGTGGTGTGCACGCGTGCACGACACTGTCGAGTGCACAGTTCATGTGTCTGTGTTGTGTTCTATTTGGACACTTCGTGTCCAGTTTCCTGGACACGAATGGACCCCCATGACACGTATTGATGTGAGGAACGTTTGTGTACACCTGTTTTAAACTTTTGATTTGGTTTTATGTGATTCTCGGGTTCGAATGGGGTTCACTGATACACAGTTTTATTAACTCGAATTTTGAATTTAAATTTGTATTTTCAACTGTTTGTTAATGTTTTAATCACCATCTTAATTTACTTACACCTATATTAGAGTACTGAAATGATGGTTTAAGTTTTTGTGTTGAGAAATGGATTACGATTTGGTTTTGGACTATGTGTTAACTGTCATTTTACAAAAATCTGAGAACCCCATAACCTGTGATGTTCCCTGCACCTATACACTCACACATGAATAACTGAAAACCTGAAAACCCATGTTGAATTTCTTACACACATTCTACTGTATTGACACACACATGTCCGTGTTAAAACTGAGAATTTTTATTAGGAAAAAAACTGAGATTTTAACTTGATTTTTGGTTTCCTTTGATTGAGTTACATATATTAAATACCTGTGACAGTGCACTACAACACCCTAACATTTCTCGCTGTTAACCTATGCAACTGAAATTTCAGTTCACACACACATTTTCCTGAGTTCTAGGCTGACTAACACAAGCACTGTTTCCTGAGAAATTATGAGTTGTTTTGGTTTTGAATTTTGGGTTTCAAAACAATTGTCAGCTGATTTTTTAAACTGAGAATTAATTTAGGATTTGGCTTTCAATATTACATCTAATATTAACTGGTACACTGTTTGAGAGCACATGTTTATTCACAAGAGAAAAACCTGAGAATTTCTACAACTGAAACATGACTTAGTCATGTATTTAACTAAGAATTAACCTACATATGTGGGGATCATGTTAGCATGGGAATATTGTCTTCGAATTGCATTTTTTTGGGCTATAGATTTCATTGAACCGATACACTGATTTGATTCCCTGTTTGAACACACCTAAATAGTGGGTTACACCAAAACCTGAGAATTTCCAAGCCATTTTGTTCCATTGATTGATTGGTTTTATTGCAAAGTGATTCTATATCAAACTGAGTTGATTTATTTGAATGTAAGTGCCTAAGGGTTCCCTGTTGACTAAGAGTTCATGAAATATTGGAAGTTCATTATGTTAGTCCTATGTTTAACTAAGGTTAATGCCCTATCATGTACACCCTCTGTCATTTATTTCCTGTGAACACCTAAATCTGAGTTGACACACACAGTTTGGAGACACACACATGAGTGGAGTTGTACCCCACCTAATGTTTTCACTAATACACACATGAAAACACACACACAAATCACATTCACTCATGCACACACACACACATAAGGACTCTTCATTTTTCCTGAGTACACCTTGCCACATTTCTGAGATTTAACACATAGTTTTCCTGAGAATATGTAAACAGGGACACACACACTACATGTTAAACACACACTTCACTCTATACTTTAATCTAATTTCCTATGACACTCTCTACACACATGAGTTCACTAACCCTCACACACATTGACACTACCTACTGATTACTTGTATACACATATATGCTACACACACACTCTCACATGACCACAAACACTAAACACACACACACATGCCACACCTCACCTTTCTACACTCTCTCACACAATGACACCCATATCACTCTCTATATATCTCTATATATATTTTGATATATGGTATTGTATCTATATATCTATAACATGTAATTTATGTATTAGTATATGTATGTAAGTGTCTCTATATATACATGTAGTGATACATATATATATGTATATAAGGTGATAAATGAATGTATGTATGCATGGTATACATGAATGATATGTAATAGGTAATACAATATAGGCATGAATAATGTGGTATATAAATATATAAAAAAAAGTTTGATGCTTGTATATGAAATATATGCGTAAATTATAGGTTTGATAGCTTGTATAGCATTGTGATGGTATGTGAGTGCTAAACTAGGCTTGGTTAGGCCTAGTAAGACTGGTTAGACTTGTTGGGCTAGGACTTGACCTAGTTGACCTAGCCTTGACTAGTATAGTTGACTAGAGTTGACCAAGTGTTGACTTTAGCCTAGTTTGACCTAGACAGCATGCAGATGCATTGTACATTTTAATTATCATCCCACATATACATCTTGACTTGTGTTGCTCTAACTAGGAGTCAGGTACCACATCTCGGATAGTACATTTACTTCAGATATTCAGATACTAGGCGAGTACATTCTCTGATCATTTCATAACTTGCTTAGAATTATATTCCTGCTCTAGTTTACCTTATTTGATGTTGTCACGATATTATCACAGATTGGTACTATATGGATCCCTACATTGAGATGTTATCCCCCTCGGGAGCATCGGATACAATATGTCGTGTGTTTCATGTACATCATGTATTCCTCGCTCTCATGTTATTCATGTTTCTCATGTGCTTCATGTTCGTTCATGCTCGCTCGTGTACTCTCATCTGCTCTCATGATTCGGTCATGTTTCTCATGTATAACCTATACTTCATGTGCACCCATTTATGGGCCTTCATGTGAAATTCATGTGCACTCATTTATGAGCCCTCATGTATACTTCATGTGCACCCATTTATGGGCCTTCATGTGAAATTCATGTGCACTCATTTATGAGCCCTCATGTATACTTTATGTGCACCCATCTATGGGCCTTCATATGAAAATCATGTGCGTAACATAACTTGTCTGGATCCTTGTGTATTGATTGGGGTATAGAGGAGTATAAATAGTCATGTGAACAATTCCAAAGTAGTATATCCATGTGCGCCTCTTTAGTATATTCATGTGCAAATCCAGCCGTTAACATGTTGACTTTGTACTCTAAATCACTAGTCACTGGTAGCTCTCTATTTATAGTAGATATTTCCATTACAGTTCTCTCTCTATTTACATCATGTACTTTCTTTCAGTTTCATGTATCGTACTCTCTTGCATGTTTATATTTTCTAACCTGTTATGATCTGTGTGAGATGTATTATGCTCTCTCCCGTCCTGACTGGACCTGTTAAAAATTTTACAGAGGATGATGAGGAACCCTGCACCCCTTATGGAGCTTGCCTAGATGACACTCGCGACCTAGACCCCTGGGGAGGTTCAGACAGCTGCTGAGGGTGATACCCATGTTTAGTGTAGATAGTCTAGACTGTTCCTTATTTTTATGTAGTAGTTGTCTGGATTCAGAGTTGTATTAGATGGAGACTGGTAGTTGTTGAGACTTATGTTATTTTATTCTGTTGTACCTCAGTTGAAGATTTCTTTATCTATTCCATTGTGCTATATTCTACCTTTAGATTGTGATTGAGTTGTACCTTCTGTGATTGGCCTCCTTTTGGAGAGTATTTTATATTATGTAGTTATGGTTCATGACCTAGAATAGCGTTCTACCGCCGATACTACGGCGTAGGCTGGGCGCTGTTACGCACTCGTACCCTCACGGTGGGTGCGGGTCGTGACACGTTTTTAGTGGTGGCCCATGCAGGTCAAGTTTATGTAGTGGTATTCGAACTAGAGTATCCCTACAGCCTGCAGTAGGATTAGGATATATTTTTGAAGGTACTCAATCACAGTTAGGATTCCTTGAAAGATTCCTGGGACGACCCTTGAGAATCTTATTTAAACTTCAATTCGAAATCCTTTCCCTTGTTTTGTTCGCTCTCACTCCTTGATTATTGAATTTGATTTTGATGGATCGTTGTTGATTTTGATTTTCCTATCGAGATGAATTTTATGGCCTGAGTTACGATATTTTCTGATAATATATGTTGACGGAAATAACAGGGATGGTAAAACGTCTACTTGATTATAGAATCTGTAGTTTATCGCAGCCATATTAGCTGGCGTGGCGGAAACATAGAGACCTGACTTCGAATGTACGTATCTTGGTTATGAGATTTGGAATTTCTTGCAGCTATACTAGTCGGCATAGCGAGAATTCCAGACGACATGATTATAGAGGTGCATGCCCCAGTTATAGAATCTATCGATTATCGTAGCCTTGCTTACTGGCATGGCGAGGGCTCTGAGTAACATAATTTTGGACAGACGTATATGATTATCAGACTGTATCTTGAGAAGGTTTTTAAACATATCATCTCTATCATACCCTTCTGTTATAAATTGTATTCCATCATCAAATAACTTAGGAGTAGGAATAATTTAGTTTTATAGAGCTTATTCATATGTAGTTCTTTCATAGTATAATAATATGATGACTTGTAGCGTGGCTGTACCCTAGATGATAGTTAGCATTGGTATTAGAATAGTAACCTATTGTAGATGATTCTTCTGTTATTTATAATACCTACCAGTTTCCATAGAGGATGTTAGTCTGCTCTGCAGCCTTGATGATTGTTATTATTTTCCCTTGTCCTTTCCAGTAAGGCACCCATGACCAGAGCCTGTCCTTGAGTATAGTTATAGTTCACCTAAGACTGAGAGGTCTATATATATAGATAGATTGCAGATGATAGTGGCATATGGGATATGGGTTAGTTGGTATCTATAGGCCATTGTTGTATAGGATTATAGACATGTTGTTTAGCCTATATTGGTTTAGTATTCTATTTTAGTTAAGTTTTCATTGAGATGAGTTTAGGCATGATAGATCAACCTTTATAGGAAGTGTGCAGACCCTTCACTAGATATCCTGACCTTTGTTTATAAATTCAGTCTCCTTAGCATCATTTCCTTTTGCCTACATTGATGTTTCAGACCATTCATCCTTAGCCTAATTTCTGAGCATTTGTTCAGTTCCTTATAAGTTTAGTCTACTTTAACCCTTGATAATCAGTTATATATATGGATAATAAGATGATATACTTAGGATATATGTAATGGGTTGTTGTTCTTGAGCTTATGTATATATAGTATTTGGGATTTGTGTGCTTAGATTATGGGTATTTAGTTATGGGTGACTTGATAAGATTGGGAAGTTAAGAGTTAGTCTATTATAGAGTTTTTCTTTTTGCTAATCTCTAGTTGCCAACACCTAAATAGCTAGCATAGGTAAAACCCTAAGAAGTTGATCAGTTGATGACCAAGTACTTGGATGTTGAAAAATTGACTAGTGGTTGACCCTTGACTATGTTTGACGTAGAAGGAGTACTACCATCTTAAATTTCGAGGACGAAATTTTTCTAAGGTGGGTACACTTGTAACACCCAGTTTTCTAAATGAGGATAATTTTGAAATTTTGTGTTTTAATTTATTTAATTATGATATTAAAATAATAATATGATTTTTGGTGATTTTTAATCATTTTAAAACTATTTAAAAATCATGACTTGTGATTTTGATGTACAGCTAGTAAAACCGTAGAGACTGTCTGCCCTAGAGCCTAACCATGTGATTGGAATTTTTTATTTATTATTTTTAGCCTAGGGGTAATTTGGTCATTTTGACTTATTAGATTTATTGATTTATTTATTGGATTGACGATTGTTGATTTTGATTTTTGCTAGTTGTGACTTAAGAGACTAACCTAGATGCTGACTCTAGTTAAGGTGACTTAATTAGCATGGTGAGACCCTAATCTAACTTAAGTCGACTTGGTTTGACTTGAGTGATTTAGCTCTTGAGAAAATTAGGAAGGATTGAATGTTGGACTTAAGGCTAAGGTAGAGAGCCCATTACTCATGTGACTTAGCCCAAAGCCCACTAACTAGAAACCCTAACCCTAATTTTATTCTTTATGACCAGCCACTAGGTCATTCCCAACCCTATAAAGTCATCTCCTCTATGTTCTTGCCTCTTTTGTAATGTTTCAACATTTTGAAGAAAGAGGTAATGTCATTTCTTCCCCAATCCCTTGATTCTTCAATTTTAATCTTTTTTCACTCTAGCCTTTTGCATATGATCCTAATCTAGCCCTATTTTGTATTCATGGAGAAAAATCTCAGGTTCAAATCAATTTGGAGATTTTGGCTATCAAGAAGAACCCCCCCATTTGAAGCTTTCTCTTGATATTTACACCTATAGGTAAAACCCCTTAAATTGTATTTTAATTTCATTTTCTTTGCATATTTGGATAGCCCTAGGTGTCCCCTAGCTGTCCCTAAAGTTTGGGCCAATTTTGTATCCATTTGGTGTCCGTATCGGACACGTGTCATAGTGCACGTATAGGTGTTTGATAGAATGCCTCTTAGAATTTTATTTTCGATTTTTGTAAAAATAATTACATAGATACCTAGGTATATATGTGTGTGATAATCTTTGTGAAGACTGAAATTATTTTGGTGTCGATGTTGTGTCAAAATTGGTGTTGGACACGCTGTACGGGGGCTCGACTAAGTGCCCTGCTGCCCGTGTCCTACATCTCACTGGACACGCCATCTCTTGACACCAAAATTTGTGTGGACACTCCTTAGGTGACTGACACAAGGCCCACAAAAATTTGTGGGACCTTATTGAGTGGTTAGGGAGAAATCACGCGCGCACCGATTCCTCACTGTGTGCACGCGCGCGTCATTGCCTCACTGATACGCACCTGTGGCTCAGACACGACACGGCCTTGACACGAATCAGGGTCCTAGACACCTAGACCTACCCTAGGCGAACAAATAGGTAGGTGCATGTGACACGTGGTGCATTGTGTCGTGTCCACGAGTGGTGTGCACGCGTGCACGATACTGTCGAGTGCACAGTTCATGTGTCTGTGTTGTGTTCTGTTTGGACACTTCGTGTCCAGTTTCTTGGACACGAATGGACCCCCATGACACGTATTAATGTGAGGAACATTTGTGTACACCTGTTTTGAACTTTTGATTTGGTTTTATGTGATTCTCGGGTTCGAATGGGGTTCACTGATACACAGTTTTATTAACTCGAATTCTGAATTTAAATTTGTATTTTCAACTGTTTGTTAATGTTTTAATCACCATCTTAATTCACTTACACCTGTATTAGAGTACTGAAATGATGGTTTAAGTTTTTGTGTTGAGAAATGGATTATGATTTGGTTTTGGACTATGTGTTAACTGTCATTTTACAAAAATCTGAGAACCCCATAACCTGTGATGTTCCCTGCACCTGTATACTCACACATGAATAACTGAAAACCTGAAAACCCATGTTGAATTTCTCACACACATTCCACTGTATTGACACACATGTCCCTGTTAAAACTGAGAATTTTTATTAGGAAAAAAACTGAGATTTTAACTTGATTTTTGGTTTCCTTTGATTGAGTTACATATATTAAATACCTATGACAGTACACTACAACACCCTAACATTTCTCACTGTTAACCTATGCAACTGAACTCTAAGTTCACACACACATTTTCTTGAGTTCTAGGCTGACTAACACAAGCACTGTTTCCTGAGAAATGATGAGTTGTTTTGGTTTTGAATTTTGGGTTTCAAAACAATTGTCAGCTGATTTTTTAAACTGAGAATTGATTTGGGATTTGGCTTTCAATATTACATCTAATATTAACTGGTACACTATTGGAGAGCACATGTTTACTCACAAGAGAAAAAATTGAGAATTTCTACAACTGAAACATGACTTTGTCATGTATTTAACTAAGAATTAACCTACATATGTGGGGATCATGTTAGCATGGAAATATTGTCTTCGAATTGCATTTTTTTTGGGCTATAGATTTCATTGAACCGATACACTGATTTGATTCCCTGTTTGAACACACCTAAACTGTGGGTTACACCAAAACCTGAGAATTTCTAAGCCATTTTGTTGCATTGATTGATTGGTTTTATTGCAAAGTGATTCCTATATCTAACTGAGTTGATTTATTTGAATGTAAGTGCCTAAGGGTTCCCTGTTGACTAAGAGTTCATGTAATATTGGAAGTTCATTATGTTAGTCCTATGTTTAACTGAGGTTAATGCCCTGTCATGTACACCCTCTGTCATTTATTTCCTGTGAACACCTAAATCTGAGTTGACACACACAGTTTGGAGACACACACATGAGTGGAGTTGCACCCCACCTAATGTTTTCACTAATACACACATGAAAACACACACACAAATCGCATTCACTCATGCACACACACACATATGGACTCTTCATTTTTCCTGAGTACACCTTGCCACATTTCTGAGATTTAACACATGGTTTTCCTGAGAATATGTAAACAGGGACACACACACTGCATGTTAAACACACACTTCACTCTATACTTTAATCTGATTTCCTATGACACTTTCTACACACATGAGTTCACTCACCCTCACACACATTGACACTACCTACTGATTACCTGTACACACATATATGCTACACACACACTCTCACATGACCACAAACACTAAACACACACACACATGCCACACCCTCACCTTTCCACACTCTTTCACACAATGACACCCACATCACTCTCTATATATCTCTATATATATTTTGATATATGGTAATATATTTATATATCTATAACATGCAATTTATGTATTGGTATATGTATGTAAGTGTCTCTATATATATACATGTAGTGATACATATATATGTATATAAGGTGATAAATGAATGTATGAATGAATGTATGTATGCAAGGTAGACAGGAATGATATGTAATAGGTAATACAATATAGGCATGAATAATGTGGTATATAAATATATATAAAAAGTTTGATGCTTGTATATGAAATATATGTGTAAATTGTAGGTTTGATAGCTTGTATAGCATTGTGATGGTATGTGAGTGCTAGCCTAGGCTTGGTTAGGCCTAGTGAGACTGGTTAGACTTGTTGGGCTAGGACTTGACCTAGTTGACCTAGCATTGACTAGTATAGTTGACTAGAGTTGACCAAGTGTTGACTTTAGCCTAGTTTGACCTAGACAGCATGCAGATGTATTGTACATTTCAATTATCATCCCTCGTATACATCTTGAGTTGTGTTGCTCTAACTAGGAGTCAGGTACCTCATCTCGGACAGTATATTTACTTCATATATTCAGATACTAGGCGAGTACATTCTCTGATCATTTCATAACTTGCTTAGAATTATATTCCTGCTCTAGTTTACTTTATTTGATGCTGTCACGATATTATCACGGATTGGTACTATATGGATCCCTACATTGAGATGTTATCCCCCTCGGGAGCATCGGATACATCATGTCGTGTGTTTCATGTACATCATGTATTCCTCGCTCTCATGTTATTCATGTTTCTCATGTGCTTTATGCTCGTTCATGCTCGCTCGTGTACTCTCATGTGCTCTCATGATTCGGTCATGTTTCTTATGTATCTCATGTATAACTTCATGTGCACCCATTTATGGGCCTTCATGTGAAATTCATGTACACTCATTTATGAGCCCTCATGCATACTTCATGTGCACCCATTTATGGGCCTTCATATGAAATTCATGTGCACTCATTTATGAGCCCTCATGTATACTTCATGTGCACCCATCTATGGGCCTTCATGTGAAAATTATGTGCGTAACATAACTTGTCTGGATCCTTGTGTATTGATTGGAATATGGGAGAGTATAAATAGCCATGTGAACAATTCTAAAGTAGTATATCCATGTGCGCCTCTTTAGTATATTCATGTGCAAGTCCAGCCGTTCACATGTTGACTTTGTACTCTAAATCAATAGTCACTGGTAGCTCTCTACTTAAAGTAGATATTTCCATTACAGTTCTCTCTCTATTTACATCATGTACTTTCTTTCAGTTTCATGTATCGTACTCTCTTGCATGTTTATATTTTCTAACCTGTTATGATCTGTGTGAGATGTATTATGCTCGCTCCCGTCCTGATTGGACCTGTTGAAAATTTTACAGAGGATGATGAGGAACCCTGCACCCCTTACTATGGAGCTTGCCTAGATGACACTCGCGACCTGGACCCCTGGGGAGGTTCAGACAGCTGCTGAGGGTGATACCCATGTTTAGTGTAGATAGTCTAGACGGTTCCTTATTTTTATGTAGTAGTTGTCTGGATTCAGAGTTGTATTATTTGGAGACTGGTAGTTGTTGAGACTTATGTTATTTCATTCTGTTGTACCTCAGTTGAGGATTTCTTTATCTATTCCATCGTGCTATATTCTACCTTTAGATTGTGATTGAGTTGTACCTTCTGTGATTGGCCTCCTTTTGGAGAGTATTTCATATTATGTAGTTATAGTTCATGACCTAGAATAGCGTTCTACCGCCGACACTGCGGCGTAGGCTGGGCGCTGTTACGCACTCGTACCCTCACGGTGGGTGCGGGTCGTGACATTTCTTGAGGCCGTCAGCTTGGGACCATGGCTGCCGTGGGACCACCCAGCCATCCTATGCCCACGAGGGGGCTGGAACTTGGGACCTCCCCCAAGTGACCCCCCTCCCTAACCACTTGGGCTATATATATATATATATATATATATATATATATATATATATATATATATATATATATATATAAGGCCGTCAGCTTGGAACCGTGGCTGCCGTGGGACCACCCAGCCATCCTATACCCACGAGGGGGCTCGAACTTGGGACCTCCCCCGAGTGACCCCCCTCCCTAACCACTTGGGCTATATATATATATATTTTTTCCCCTCCCTAACCACTTGGGCTATATATATATATATATATATATTTTTTTTTTTTTTTTCTATATATATATATATATATATATATATATATATATATATATATATATATATATATATATATATATATATATATATATATATATATATATATATATATAGCCCAAAAATATATATATATATATATATATATATATATATATATATATATATATATATATATATATATATATATATATTTTATATATATATATATATATATATATATATATATATATATATATATATATATATATATATATATATATATATATATATATATATATATAATTATATATATATAATTATATATATATAATTATATATAATTATATATATAATTATATACTATAATTATATATATATATATATATATATATATATATATATATATATATATTTATATATATATATATATATATATATATATATATATATTTATATTTTTATATATATTTATATATATATATATATATGAAAAAAAATGTATATATATATAATATAATATAAATATATATAAAAATATAAATATATATATATATATATATATATATATATATATATATATATATATATATATATATATAGACAATGACCCGTAGTCTAGTGGTAAGGGTGAGGCATGCGACCCGAGTGGTCAGGAGTTCGAATATATATATATATATATATATACATATATATATATATACATATATATATATATATATATATATATATATATATATATATATATATATATATATATATATATATATATATATATATATAATTGAATGGGCTTTGAGCCCTATAAGATCAATAATTCTATTAGACTTTTAGCTCTACGTTGTTGGCTAGCAATTATAAAATGGGCTTTAGCCCAACATTATTACTTTAATATTTTAATTGGGCTTTTAGCCCTACATCATTGGAAATTAAGTCTAAATTACGCGTTAAGCCCTACATGGCAATTTCTATTATTATAAATTGGGCCTTGGGCTCTAAATAATCATTTTCTTTAGTTATTAGGCTTTGAGCCCTACATATCATTTATATATTTTATTTAATTACAATATGGGCCTTGGCCCTACAATAATAAATAATTGAGTTTAGACTCAATAAAAAAATTATTTGGATATTTTAATTAGGCTTAGACCCTATATGACTTAAATGGGTTATGACCCTAAAGTGAATAATCAATTTGGTCTAGTTATTGGCCTATGATTATTAGAAAATCTTTCTTATTTTAGCCATGGGCTTTGGGTCCTAGATAATATTTGATCAATTATTTGGTTTGGGCTTTTATTATTAATTAATATTTAGCCTTCGCCTTCTAAATAATATTTGGAAATTCTAAAGTGCTTTCTAAATGGCACTTTTAGATAAATATTATATTGACTCCAAGACTAATTCCTTAATGAATTCTCTTTTGGCTTATTTGATCAAATCACGACCATACCTAATCAAATCGTTTTCTTGCAAATGTGGACTTCTATTTCGATCTTGATAATTGTGCTGATTTTCAAATTCAGACTTCTATATATCAAAGTGGGTTATTTAGACTATTCTGGATTCAATGGAACTCTTTGCTCATCATTTGGGATCATCTATTGGAATTTAGCTTCTAAATCATTTTATGTCGATACGTTCGTGTTGTGCAAGTTGCCTCCAACTAATTGAGACATGTACTGTAATTCCCGTCCTGCTCATTTCAACCATAGGAATCAAAACACAATGTCATTTGGACTTAGCCATGCAACGCTTGCTCGAAGTTCCGTTCGGTCGAGGCAACTCCTCGCTCAGGTGGGTGGCTTCGGTGAACTTGCCTCTGCTTGGCCTTCACACTAATAAAATGATATTTTTATTGCACTGAGTAAGCTTAATATTAAAAGAGATGAATCCATATAGCTAAGGAAATACTCCCAATTTGAGTCGGATTGAGTTGAAATATGGAAAGATCTCACGGTTGACTTAGAAATGTTGCACGACGTGCTTTCAAATTTACACTCGGTCCTTCGTCCCGTAGCTTGGAAGAAGGAAAAGTTGGTCTATGTTGCCACAAGGCTATGAACTTAGCATAATCATGGGCGTTCTACGATATAAATGCTTGGTAAAGCATGCACTGTCCTACTGTCTAATGCTTGGTAAAGTATGCACTGTCCTACTATCCAATACTTGGTAAAGTATGCACCGTCCCAATGTCAAATGCCTGATATAACATAATTGTCCTATAAGTCTCAATGCACGTTTCCACAGTGCAAGGCTTGGTATAGCCTTTGCTCGTCCCACGGGTTAAGTTCTAACAAATGGTTTATGGCACCGTCATGGCACTAATATGGAACACGGTTGGTTCAAGTTGAGCAAGAGGGCTATCAAAATAGTCGTCCCTAAGTTGAGTCAGAAAAGAATATGGTAACATTAAAATTTCACGCGACCGTTTGTCGTCGTGGCGGTCCCTAATTTGGGAGTCTCCAATGAAGTATGGAAAGTATGGTTTATGAGCAAGGAAGAACATTATTTGAGTCATATGGTGAGTTACTTAGGCACCATTGCATGGTCATTGGACAACTTGTGCACAAGGACGATGTTCCTCGGACGGTAACCTGGGGCCACATGGCAGATTTGGCCTAGAAGGAATGTGCTTGCAGGACCCTCGGATGGTGTGCGAACTTACCCGAGGGGTGTGCCATATAGCGGGTACTGCTGGAAATTCGACAAGATCATGCCTCGTTTTGACGAACGTACCATCTTATCCAAATTGGGTCCAATATTGCTAGACTTGCTAGTGACCTTTCTTTTAGATGAGTCGGCATAAGAGCGACTATCCGCGTGCATACCTTAGAAGTGAGTCAAAAAATGTATGTATGGTACAAATGAGTCAAAAGAATGTATGTACGGTATGCATAAAAATCATTGAGCCAATGATTTGGCCTCAATAGAGTCGTGTGCTTGGGCACGATTTGTAGCGTTGGTCTCAAGGAAGTTTGACACGAAGTCTCAAGGTATTTACCGAGTCGGTTGTATGTCGTAACGAAAAAGTTTATAAAACAAGTATGAATGGGTTACACTGTGTGGCAAGGTACGACATCGATGTTGTTACACAATATGGATCTTATGGCACGGCTATGATGTTTACACAAATGGGTTTTGTAGCATGGTCTCATGGATTTGGAACTCGATCATGTTGGTTGCAACACGAAATATGGCTTAAAGTCTATGTCTTGAAAATTGATCCTAAGACAAGATTAGAAAGACAACCAAAATTATAAGGAGCACTTACTAAATAAACGTGTTGGTTTTGTATGGGTGGACGAGGGGATCACTCACCATTACGTTTGTGTACTGACCACCCACCAGTTTTCATGCGCAGGTTACAGGTACTTACTCGTTCGATGTGGAGCTAGCTTGAATGCACTGAGGCATGTAGTTTCTTGGCATTTCGTAGCGTGTGGCCACATTAAAGAATTCACCTATACGGGACATAATGTATGGACATCGCCTTCTGAAGCATCTACAAGTTGTAAGACTTCGGGCATGAGTGATTGTAATTGAGAGAAAAGAGAGAACTAAGTGTTTGTTTTCAGAGTGAAAGTGAGCTTGAGTGACTTGTAATCTTGGCTTCGTGCCCTTGTAGTCTTATATTCAATATCAATAAAGAGTATCAGTTTGTATATGCCTTTATAATGTTCAACGTTTCTGCTCGGGACTTCTGTGTGACGACTTCGTCGCTTAGCCTGTAATCGGCCGTTATGTAACCCGCCTTATGCGAGCACAACATAGGCTCATGCGGCATCACGTCCTAGCGAGGACGATCGGTTTTTTCGGAACCGGGGCATGATTTAATGGTATCAAATCACGGCTTTACGTCCTTAAACTTTCGATTGAATTTTTTAACTCTGATATTTTGTACTAAATGTTGTTTTCGCAATCGATGTTGTTTTTGCGCTTTCTTTCAATGTTTCGCAGGATTTTTCATACAATAAGTCTATATATTTTTTAAAATCATACGAGGGAAAAATTTAATCGAACAAAAGATTATTTCACATAAGGTACGGTTGGCTAAGTCGGGCTGGGCATATATACCAAGAATTGCGTCGATAATAACAAGTTGTGTATGGGATCAAATGTTTGCGAATAAGAATGAGTTAGACTCGATTTGGATATCTGGGATAACTATCGATTGAGGTACTATCGTATAGATGGAACATGCTTGGATTTTGAAAAGTGGTTCAAACAGAGGTTCGAAGTGATCGGCTGTTATTCGAACAATTGTTTTGAAGATTTGTCGAGTGCCTTCATCCCTGAGTGGTGTATAGGATAGCCTTGGAAATGTTTGATCGACTGAGGATCGGGGTACTAATGATTCTATTAGCAAGCGACGATTGTGCAAGACCTTAGAAAGAGTGTTCCAAAGTTAGTCGTGACTTTACAGCTAGTATGAGTTTGATTCGAACGAACGAGAAAATGACGTGCATCGGGTTGTGATTTTGCTGAGTATAAATGCAAAAATGATTGAGTAGGTAGATTGAACCAAAAAAGTTAGGGCGTAACAAATAAATGACTCAGCCGAGAAAATTAATATGTATTGTATATGAGATATTGATACAAAACTGAACAGAATTGAATTTCGAATTTGACTAAGGAAAGATAGTACGATTACAGGATAGTGTGCATGAAAATATTGATTTAGAGATACAAAAATGACTAAGGATTTTAAACAAAAGTGCTTGATGACTTGAGACAAGATAGAATAATGCGATTTGAGGAATTATGCTGCGCGATGACTAAGATAGAAAGTAATGGACATGATTTTTAATTTGAACGAATTGATCAGGTAACTAGTTCGAAAGATAGCTATAACAAAATTGATCTTAAAATTGTAAGAGCGGATCGTATATCTAGTTTGGATGATAGCATTAGTTGTGCGACTCAGAGTTCGTTGCAAAGGAAGATCGTCAGGTTATGTATATCATCGATGGTATTGAGGCATAACAAAGATCGATGTGCGATAACTCGGCGGTACTCTGATTCGAGGAATGATGATCGTGTAAAATGTTATTGTTCAGATGGATTCTATACCTTAGGATTTCAATAAAAATGAATGTTGGATGATTTGATAAGATACACTTGAAGTTTGCATGAATTTATACTACTCAGATTATGCAAAACAAAAATGTTGACGTATTTGATGAATCAATGAAGTAAGGATTATTGTGACTCAAAAATTTGTAGTAGGCGATCTAGGAATTTTATGATGAAATGAATGAACGACTTGAGGACTATTAGGATTGAAACATGAGATAAGTTATGATTGATGTTATATAACTTGAAGAGTTGAGATAAATAAGTATGACTTGTGATTTTTGTAGTCGAGGAATACGAGTATAGATAGATAGGCCTGACGATCTAATTGAGGATTTTCAATTCGGGGAGTTGTGCGATTGTATCATGGAACCATAGTGTGATCGAGGATAATTGTGGAATGAGTTAACCAATGAATGGCTTTGCTAATTGACTCGGACCCCTTGTACTGAATGTTGCGAATGCAAATATGAGGAATCTATGCTCGAAGTTTAGAAATTGGAGTTTCAACTATGGTTTGACCTTAGAATTGGGGGTGAGTGTTCTGATATTATCGTTTGGGAATGGTGATCCCAATACTTCTACTTTAGCCCAGTAAAGATAGCCTAGCGGTTAGGCAGATGTCCCTGTACGGAGAGATAACAATTGTGCGATCGACCTTAGTGAGAGTTGCACCTTAGTGAGAGTTGCCGAAGCATTCTTGAAAAATCTTGAGGATTAGGATTGGATATTGATATTGGTGGATAGAATGATTCAATTATGTAGATACACCACTCATGAGGCTTGGCTAAAATACATATATTTCGGGAACGTCTTAAATATGTGCACGATCCGACTCGAGTGATAATGACAGATTCTCTATCACGAGGCTTTATTAAAATGCATATATTTTAGGGATGCCTTAAATATGTGCACGATCCAACTAAGTGATATGTTGAATTCAAGTAAGACTAAAGGAACGAAAATGTGTTGAGGATTTTGAAATCGTATGTTTCAAAAAAAAATATTGACGGTAGTGCAATCGTTGGATTTGAAATGAACTTGAATGTTGATTGATCGGAAGTTAATAAATTTGAAAGATAGTGAAATTGGTAGGCAGAATACTTGAATATGGATACGTGCGAATATTGATTGAGGCATTGATGTAAGTCAGGTTTCGGAGTTTGGTTAAGAAGGGGTAACACTGGATTTCGACTAGGAGACGACGAATGAATGACTTGATGAAATTTTGATTCGAAAATTGTTGAGGATACCGCTCGGGTGGTTTGACCTAGAACTAATTGTAGATACCAACTGTAGGAACGGGATGTAAAGCACTATACTCTAGAGGGGGATGAATAGAGTAGGCAACGAAAAATTCGCTATTTAAAAAATTGTTAGCAACAAGATCATAAAATATATATCACATATATGTAAATAAAAAATAGAGGACAGAGAGCAAACTTAAACACGACAATGTATACTGGTTTCCCTCTTGTGAGGACTATTCCAGTCGGAAGAACTCTAGCTTCCAATTGAATCCACTATAGAAAATCACCACAGGTTTTCATCCGAAGTTCTTGCAACTTCTACAACGCGAGCTTTGATCCGAAGTACTCGACCAATTTTAATTGTGAAGTGTCTTTCTTCAATCAAGCCTCTGATTACAATCACTCTAAAATTCTAGACCGTACCGCACTGGCAAATCGACTAGAAGATTGTAACTGGCTTGGAATTTGAAAAATGAAAAGCTCAGAACACTTTGGAAGAAGTAGTAGGCTTATAGAGAAGAGATATGAAAGTGAATTGGTGTGTTGAAATGATCGAAATCCTTCTCTATTTATAGTTTTTCTAAAGGCAAAATTCTGACAGAATTCGGGCACAACTCTATGAGAAAATCTCAGCAAGATCCGTAACTGCGGGAGGACCAAGTTCAAAATCCAACGTCCACTAACCGAACTCTGGCCGAATTCGGGCCAAACTCGGGCCGAATTCTATTGGAGTTATGTCAGGTTTTTTTAAATTGGTTTTGGGCTTTTTGAAAAGATCAAGCAGTTAGGAAGTAGTTTAGGCTTTTTACAAGTGGGCTTGTTTTCAAAATGAAAGGGTATTTTGAAAACGTTTCTTGGATAGCCTAGTTGCCAGTACGATGCAGTGTACATCATATTTCTAGACTCAATAAATATGAAAAATACATTAATCAAATAGAAAAATAAATAGCCCTTTGATAACGCCTTTCTTCTGATATTTGAACAAACAGTTCCATTGGACGGTTCAGAGAAATCTCTTTGTATAACGCCATCTTTGGCCCATTAATAATTCTCCATTGCATATGTCCTGGTTTGATCATGTTTGATCATGCTTACTGCATGTCTGCAAATTAATGTTAGGCAAACAAAACAGTATGATGTATTATGATACAAACATAAAAATATAATATGGAACATTAGGAAAATGCTAAGTTTAAGTAGCAACATGATAGTGATTACATGAATATTAGTGATGTCATTATGGTAAACTTATTTGATTAGCCATATTCAAAAACATAATATAATCATTGGGCTAACACTAAGTTGTCTATGTGCCGGCGAGTATAAGTAATCCCAAGTTTGAGATATAGTCGTTTGATGTGAAAATAACTAAGGCATGAGCGTGACTTAGATTAAAGAAACACATAGGAGGAGTGTGTGCGAGAATCATTGAATCTTGAATCAAGTGATAAGTCGATGAGTATGTACTCAGTCAGTTTCAAGGACGAAACTTTTTCTGAGTGTATTAGTAATGTCCTGTCCCGCTCAGTTCAAACAGAAGAGTCGAAACACAATAACATTTGGACTTAGTCATGCAACGGCTTGCTCAAAATTTTGCTCGGTCGAGGCAACTCCTCGTTCAGGTTGGTGGCTTCGGTGAACTTGCCTCTGCTTGGCCATCACACTAATAAAGTGATGTTTTTATTGCACTAAATAGGCTTAATAACAAAAGAAATGAATCCATATAGCAAGTGAATAATTACTGTTGAGTCAGATTGAGTTAGAATATGAAAATGTCTCATGGTTGGCTTAGAAATGTTTCACCACGTGCTATCAAATTTACATTCGGTCCTTCGTCCCGTGGCTTAGGAGAAGAAAAAGTTGGTCTATGTTGCCACAAGACTATAAACTTAGCATAGTCATGGGAGTTACACGATATAAATGCTTGGCAAAGCATGCACTGTCCTACTGTCTAATGTTTGGTAAAGTATGCACCGTCCTACTGTCAAATGTTTGGTATAGCATAATTGTCCCACATGTATCGATACACATTTCTATGGTACAAGGCTTGGTATAACCTTTGCTCATCCCACGGGTTAAGTTCTATCACATGGTTTATGGCACAATCATGCCACTGATATGGAACACGGTTGGTTCAAGTTGAGCAGGAGGGCAATCAAAATAGTTGTTTTTGAGTTGAGTCAGAAAATGGTATGGTAACATTGAAAATTTACACTGTAGGACCGATATGAATCAATATATACTCTAGAGGGGGGGTGAATAGAGTGTGCAACAGAATAATAGCAATTAAAAATTAAGCATTATTATATCACTATCATGTCGCAGTGGCTATGTCACAAAAGTATTATACAACTACAACTTTCCCTCTTATGAGGACTAGTCTAGGCCGGAGGACTCTTGCTTCGAGTTTGAAATCCACTATTGGAAACACAAGTGATAACGAGCGCTTGTCGCTCTAACAATACCAAGATTTAAATCCAAAGTGCTCAACCGACTTCAATTATGAAGTATGAACTTTTGGATCAAGCCTCTGATTACAACTCTCTGAAACTTCTAGACCGTACCGAACTGGAAGATAGACTAGAGGTTGTAAATAGGCTTTAGATTTGAAAATGAGAGCTTTGAATAGCTTAGAAAGTTTAAGAGAAGAGAAGATAGAAAGTGAATGAGTGATTAGAATGAAAAACTCTTATCTATTTATAGGATTGCTGAAAATCGAGTTCTGGCCTAATTTGGATGCCACACATTCAAAAATTTGACCGTCGCAGCCGAGTATACAGGAAGAACAAGTTTACAGGATTTACCAAATTAGTGTACCCGAGTTCGGGAACTCTGTCCGAACTTTGGTCTCTGATTTTGGTCAGAATCCAGGTTTTAAAAACAGGTTTTGGGCTTTTAGAATGTTGGGCTTATGAGAAAGTTTTTCAAATACGAATTAAGGTTTGTTTAGAAATAATAGGTATATTTGAAAAACGTTTCTGGGTTAAGTCTATTTGCCAGTACGACATGATTTACATACTTTCTAGACTCAATAAAATGGTGAAAAATGCATTTGAGAAGGAAAATAAATACAGACGCTACGATTGTGCAAATCTCGAACGGTAGCAGTACTGGTTGACATAGCCTGTTGTGAGTAGCCCTTATATCGAGTCCGAGTTTAGATGATTATCAAAATCAGTTCGACCATGACCAATGGGCCAACAATCTCCTCTATTTTGATAATTGACAAACCTTGACCGATATAACATCTTGTTCAAAAGAATTTCTTGAAAGTTTTCAAAGCTATAGTTGTACTCTCTCCTCTTAACAAGTATTATATTTTCTTCCCTTTTGTCATTTAACAAAATGCTCCCCGCAATTGATGCGTACAAAAAGATAAACGTAAAGAAAAGAGATAATAATAATAATAAAGCATAATTTCACAGAGTAGTTAAAAGTAAGAAGCTGTATTTAAGCTAAACTATAAAATATGTGATATGTGCATATTGCGAAAAAGAGATAAATGAACAACTACTCATCTTCATAAAGAGAATAACAACTTAGTACAAATGAAACTGAAAGAGTTTTAATCCATACAAGCAACTAGAAAGAAAATGCATACACAGATACTACATGTTCTTAGAATATAAGATATTTCTAAGGCTTGATGACAATATAGAAAATCTACTAAACATAATATCCATGCTAAAGACTATGACATCTAGATATCTTTAATCCTCGCCTACATCCTGATCAACAACATCATCACCACCACCAGAAGTATGAGCAGGGTCACTAAAAGATCTAAACCAATCATACGTACCCATAGGATTGAAGTACTGGCGTACTTCCTAATCCTCAACATGGTAGCCATAAAAGGTAGGATCTCTGGAAAAGAAGTCAGGGCCTCCAGGCTGATAGGTCTGAGCAAAGCGTAGATCAATGAATGTGTTAGAGATCGTCTAGGTGCGAATGACGTCACGTACTAATAATCTCTCAACTGTTCACTCCAGCGAGTCTCTAAAGTACTAAATCGACCAAGAGTATCCTGATGCAGAGTCCAGGTTAACTACATGTGATCTCTCATCATATGGCGGAGACCCTTAATAGCCTATGGATAATCAGTGGGTGGAGCAGCAGTGGCCGGAGTGGTAGGTGATGGAGAGGAGGAGGTGGAGCAACAAGAACAACAATCTCAGAATGCCTAGCTGTACTAAGATATACAGGTTCAGCAAGGACGGTGCACTCATCTAGGTCAATGTCAAAGTGCCGAAAGATGAATGGTAAGTACATCGCGTAAACAAGATTGTCTTGCTCATGCGAGCACGTACCACATCTTGATCAAAGTCTTTTGGAATGAAAAGGTAATCCCAAAGTGAATATGGTAGATGGCAGATAACTCAAGTATAGTAATATCATCAGTGGAAGTCTGCTTTGGAAGAATAATAGAGAAGATAATCCTATAGAGGTTGTAGAAATACAAACTCAAGTGTTTGGCCTTAAGTTTGCCGACTAGACAAGGTCCGAGATAGCAAATAGACGCTTTAAAAGTATTCAAAGACATGTTAGGTGGAAAGAAAAATTTTGAGAGGTTAGTTAGCGCTTCACCTTCATTTGATATACGAAGGATCGCCGCTAAATCATCCGCATCAAATTTAATATCAATTCCTCCAATACGGGAAGAAACAACACCAAAGTCATATGTCAAGTTGTAGTAAAATAACCTAATAGCATTGAGATAGATAGGAAATGAAATTGCTACTAAGTCATTGAGCTATAATAATTGAAAAGCATTAAGATGTTTCGAAAAAATATTAAAATTAATCGAGGCGTCGGCACAGACGGTGCGGTCAAAGAAATCACTAAACCATTCAAGGGATTGGTCTAGCACTGTGAATGAGAATCCGCAAAAGGATCCGTCATCCGGTTGGACCGGAGAGAAAATTGAAGGTTGTTGAGAGGATGATGATCCTTCATCACTCTTCTTTCTCTTTCTAAAAAATTTAGGAGCCATTGCAAAGAAAAGTTCTAGAAATTAAAATAGGAGACGGAAGGAAAATAGAGATTATACCTTCCTGAAATTCAGTATGATGTAGAAAACAAATCCGAGATCCCGAATATGAAGTTTGGAGGTAAAAAAACCAAGTAAATAGGGAAGAAAAAATAGAACTAGGGTTAGGGTTTTGGTGGGTTCGGTGCTGCTGTTCGTGGAGTAGGAGAAGACGGTGAAGAAGGGTGATAAATAGGGACAGTGGGGCCCACAGGGTCGACTGTTAACTAAGCCACCCGAGTTCGGTTCGAACTCACCCTGAACTCTGTTGGACTTAGTTTGGGCTACTTTTTACAAAAAAAAAAATCCACTTATCCAATTTATCGAATCCTTTCAACTATTTAATTCAAAAATATTAATTTTAAATTTCAATTAATATAATTAAAATTATTTAACAAATTAATTCCCTTACACATTGATTGTGTCAGATTAGCTGTAGGGATACTATCCCAGCTAGCGGAGATCCACACTTGATGCTTAAGTTCTATTTTGTTTAAGCTCTTATTGCCTTGGTGACAGACAGATCATTTGTAAGCTTGTTTCTTAAACAATTGCTACATATTGAAATTAATTCAATACATAAGATCAGTTAATATTATTTATATCTAAAATTTCTAATTTTTGACGTAAATAGTTGAATCTATCTTATGCCAAAGGTTTAGTAAAGATATCAGCTAGTTGATGTTCTATGTCAACATATTCTAAATTAATGTCTCTATTTTGTTGATGATATCTAAGAAAGTGTATCTCAATATGCTTGGTGCGTGAGTGACATACTAGATTCTTAGTCAAATCGATCGTGTTGGTATTGTCACAAAATATGAGAATATATGAATAATACAAATTGTAGTTTTATAGGGTTTGTTTCATCCACAAAATTTATGCACAACAACGTCCTGCGGCGATATACTCAGCCTCAGTAGTTGATAATATAACAAAATTTTATTTCTTGCTAAACCAAGAGACTAAAGATTTTCCTAGAAAATGACACATTTCGCTAGTACTTTTTCTATCTACTTTGTATTTAGCAAAATTAGCATCCGAATAACCAGTTAGGTCAAAGGACGTAGTTTTGGGATACCACAAGCCGACAAAAGAAGTCCTTTTAAGGTATCAAAAGATACGCTTAACAGTGCACAAGTGTGATTCCTTAGGGTTAGCTTGGAATCAAGCACATAAACAAGCACTAAACATTATATCGGGACGACTAGCAGTTAGATACAATAAACTACCGATCATACCTCGATACTTACGTGTGTCGACTGGTTTTCCATGTTCATCTATATCTGACGACAGATCGTCATCGACTAGCAGTTAGATACAATAAACTACCGATCATACATCGATACTTACGTGTGTCGACTAGCAGTTAGATACAATAAACTCCCATGTTCTGGATATATCTGAGAGCTGGAGTTTTACTTCTGACGGGATGGCGATCCATATTCCTCTGATGGAGCGTCACTTTCCACTGTCATGGTTCAACATGTTGCTCATGAACAGGAAGATGGAGGATTCCTTGACTCCGACCCAGAGCGGGATGATTGTGGGCAAAATTTACTACAACAATAACATACGGTCAGTGTACACGGGCAGGGTACCAGTCAGCCGTTACATGATGGGGTTGGCCCCGGGCAGTTTCTTGAATACGTAGGGTCCCAATTTCATGTTCTCCGAAGCTGATACTTTCTTGAACCAGCTTGCTCAGAAGGGGTCCTATCCGATTGGCCGGTTGTCGCTACCGAGTTGGGTACACCCCATCCCTTTGTGGACCAACTTGTCCATGTGGATCGTGCAGGAATAAGAGACTCTCCTGTGCGAGATTGGACTCTACCATATAATTCGGGGTACCAGCCACGGCTTGCCCATAAATAAGAAATTGTACATGGCCCTGCTAGAGATGTATAACCGCCACACGGGGACCTTCTTTACACCCGTGGGGAAGATGGGGCTTGCTCTGCACGAGATGCATGCCGTCTCCAAGCTGCCTTGGAGAGATGAAGTCTTTGAGGTGTACACTCCTACGAATGAGGAATTCGAAAAATTGGAGGAGAGGTTCCCGGGCTTCATTACCGTCTACCGGGAATTGTTGTGTCATCACAGCACGTGCCAGCAGCTGTCGAAGAAAAAGAACGACAGCTCGGAAGGAAACCTTCCTCACATAAAGGCCTGGCTCTCTTATCTTTTTAAGCTCGGTGCCTCAGGCCGGGTTGCTCCCCAAATTCCTCGCACTCGGAAGGAGGTGCAGGACCAAGTATCGACCGCCAAGAGGGCAAGAACCACCGGTGACAGGTTCGGAAGTAAATCTGACTCTTTTGCTTATTTCTATCAAGCCACTCAGCCATTGTCCGAGAAGGCTATTCTGGCCGGATTCTTGATGGTGTGGCTATGAAATTACGTAGTCTCAGGAGGGGCTGGTTCCATCGAGAGAATCAGCCGTAATTTCATCTTCCCTGTTGTGAAGTTGGTCTTCGGAGTCAGGCTGGCCCTACTCCCAGCCATGGTGTGCAGTATACACCATGGCCTTCGCACTTTTACGTCCAAGGTCATCGCCCGCGACACGACGAAGGACTTTGAACGTGTTGAACTGCCCTATCACTATCTGATGGGGTGGTTGCTGATGCATTGTCGGTCTTTAATGAGGCCTGGCCCCGAAGATGGCGTAACTGCAGATGACGCCTTCATCTTACAATATCTCCGCATGCCTTGGGATTGCGAGACTATGTGCACCTATAGGATGGTGCTATCGAGAGTGGACAGATACAATTTTTTTGTATCTATCCCTCGATTTACTGTTGAGGAAATGCGGGCCGTGCATCTGGATGGTACTGGGCCTCCTCACTTCTTAGACGGCAAGATGCTCCTTTGGTTGTACAACATTCGCCCTTCCCACCTGGTATATCGTAACCGTAACGCTGTCTATTTGGAGCCTTACTTGCCCAGTAGGTTCGCCCGACAGTTTGGGTATAGCCAGCTTTTCCTGGACATTCCCAGCTCTTGCGTGGGTTTTAAAGGCAGCGTCCTCGATGGCATCAGGGCCTGGCATTATTATAATACGGTTCACACCCGTACTAGCTTCTCGGTTTCCTTATACTGGGGATTCAGGCGAGATCTTGTACTTGGCGGCTCTCTATCACGTCATGGCGAACAAGCCTCCTGTTGGTTTTGACCCGAGCACCAGCTTTATCGTCGGTACTGGCTTGGCGGAGAAGCCCCAGGGGTCTAGGACGAGGAAGAATAAGAAGAACACGATCGCTGTGTCGGACTCGGAGTCTGCCAATACGGACGAAGAGGATGACGAGCATGAGCATAATCCCGACAACTCTCTTCCTCCTGCAGATGAGGTGGTGGCGGATCAGTCACCCGTTGTGCCGAGCTCTTCCCGAAAGTGAAGCAGGCCTGAGTCCGCTGGTGGTGGCAGAACCTACTCCGTGAAATGGGCTGCGGTTAAGCCTCGCCGGCTGCTCATTAAGGAGAGAGGTGAGGATATAGGTGCCATTTCGGAGGTGAATTGAATTACAACCATCTCCTTCTTTAGCTCTTCCTTTTCCTGAACTAAGATCTAATCATTTTTTTCTCTGTAGGCGTCAGAGGAGTCGAACTCTCGAGAGCCGGCCGCTGTTTCTGAAGTAAACCCGGCCCTGACCACTTTGATTAGTGACATGTGTGCCAAGATTATTTCTGTCGGGGTTCTCTCGACGGCGGCTGAGGGGTCTCACGTTGCTGAGGTCTCGACCCAGGGCGACGTGGGCTCCGCTGAACCCGTCTCCGAGACTGCTGAACTTCAGCAGGGTGACGCTGATCCAGCTGTATCTCCTTCCGGGGTGGCTGGTGTAGAGGAACCAGCTGAATTCGACTCGGGTGTCGCTGGCGAAGAGATTACGGTGGATGTGAGCGAGCCTTAGCCTCCGCAACTCTCCCCTGGTAAGATAAGCCAAGTCTTGACTAGTGAGGAGGCTCATTCGCTCTATCATCACATCCTTTGGATTAAGCTGATTGATGGTTGCTCTGGACATACAGGTCCTGCTCCTTCACTACCAATGACGGACATTGTCAAGGTAGAGTTCGTCAGAAAGAATCTGGTGGAAGAGAGCACGCCTCCTCCCCCTCCAACTTACATTGAGGGACCTTCCGCTGAATTAAGTTCGGGAGGACAAGCGGCGGAACGGTCGAAGCAGGAAGAACTGTTCCCTGCACCCTCATCTGTTCATACGGCTCTCGAAGTCGACCTCTCTGCCCTGCCGAGCCTCTGAATTTTTCGGGCTGCGAAAGAAGAATTGGCCGCTATTCAAGCATCCTTTCGCTCAGAATTTGTTTCCCTTGTGGCAGGGGCATCAAGTTCTATTGCATCTTCTTCGACTCTGCCAGCCACTCTCCCTTTGACGTCGTCTTCTTCGGAAGTACTGGATGAATCGTCAAGGGAGTGGTTGACAGTTTCTACCGTCACCTGAGGCGAGGAGTCAAAGCTACTGTGGAGAGGGGGATCTCTTTTGCCCTGGCTCGTCAATGTGCTCGTGGCCAGATTGAAATTCTTAGAACCCTTCCCAGTGGGGCAGGGATAGTTGAGCTGCTGGAGCCCAAATTGCTAGAGGCGGATCAACTTGTGGCCAAGTTTCAAGTACTGCGGCAAGTTGATCTGTCTTTAGCGATAGATCAGGAGCGGGACTTCCTCACCACTGTCCTGGAGAAGGTAAGTGCTGCACGAGATGCGTCTAAGCCGGTTATAATGAAGGACCTCGGCGACCTATCTCGCTAGTATGACCAGCTGAGACGCAGGAGCGAGGATTGCATGGCTCGGGAAGCGGCCGCTTCTCGCGGAATAATTGATACGAGGGAGCAGATCCTCGAGCTCTAGAGGAAGCTGGCTTTCTTGGAATCTGAGCTCGAAGCTTCCCGTGTGGATAAAGAGCTAATCGTTTAGGAGGCCGAAAAGGTCACCCGAGCTTCTGCTGGCCTGGAGCGTGCTCTGAAGAAACTCGAAGATGGTAAGCAGGCCCACGCGCATCTGGAGGATGCAGAGCGGCTGACTCAGGAGGACGAACGCCGGGCCAAGCTGCGATTTGAGTGGTCGACCGTCGTGCTGAGGTACCATCTCAGAGAATTATGTGTAGCCGAATCATAGTCGCCTCTTTTTTTTCTTTGGCATTTATCTTCGTTTTGATAGGGACGTGGTCCCTGAATATGTAGTACTTTTGCTTTTCAATAAATGACTATGTTTTCATTATCCATCATCTATTGTGCTTGTACTGTATCTTTGGTATTCGTGATATTTGCCCCACTGGGGACTTTTTGTGGACCTATTACCTTTGGCATACCTTGGTTGTAGGTACGGATAATAAGTTTGATAGAGATACCTAGAATGATTCTATGGTGATATGGACATGGAAGTTCTTGGTATTGGGCGAAAGAACGCCATGGAATAGCTGGGCTCCGAAGGCGTATGATAATGAGAAAAGAGGCACATGTACTAGGAGATCTAGTACATCATTTGTGGTCAACAGCGGACACTTGTGGTCAATTGTGGACATTTGTGGTCAACAGAGGACATTTGTGGGCCTATTATCCTTGGCGTACCCTGGTTTTTTTTCTTTCAGGTACGAATAATAAGTCGAAGAAAAACCAACATACTTACTCAGAGGTAATGAGGACATGGCAAGTATGGGGGTTTTACCGTGGGGTCTTCCTGCTCAGAGGTAATGAGGACGTGGCAAGAGTGGACTTAGCGGAGGATACATAGAATAACTCAGAGGTAATATGGACGTGGAAGTTCTATGCAGGGGTGATTTGTTTTTGGCGGAAAAGAAACAACTCAGAGGTGACATCGACGTGGTTGTTTCGAGAAATTTGTGGACCTGTTACCCTTTTTTATGCACGGAAAGTACGGGTAGCAGATCATGAAGGAAATGCTCTTTTAGGGAGGAAGTTTATAGGTATGATCATACGTGACTTACTACTCAAAAGATACGATATAGATTTATTTAGAGTGACCAGAGTGTAAGTTCAGCGGTACCTGCGGGTACATAACTCAACAATCTAAGATTTTGGAGTCAGAGTGTAAGTTCAGCAGTACCAGAGGGTACATAACTCAACAATCTGGGAGATTTAGAGGATGTCATTTTAGACATAATACTTCTTCAGGAACTTGTCGTTGATGGGCCACATGAGCAAGTCTCCATTTTGTTTTGCGAGGCGGTAAGCACCATTAGAGAATACAGCCTCGATGACAAATGGGCCTTCCCACTTTGGCTAGAATTTGTCGGCAGTTTTGTGAGTCATAACCATCGGCCTACGAACTGCCAGAACGAGATCGCCCACTTGGAATGTTCTGATTTTAACCTTCTTGTTAAAAGCTTCCGAGATACGTGCTTGGTACAGCTCGATTCGTTGTTGAGCTAATAGGCACTTCTCTTCTAGAGCCTCTAACTCTTGTAACCGGCGATGGTGATTATCATCCGTCGTCAGTCGATAGGTAAGGGCAATACGGAGTGAGGGGATTTGAGTCTCCAATGGGAGAACTGCCTCACTCCCGTATACCAAGGAGAATGGTGTGTTTCCAGTGGCCGTCCGGACCGCAGTACGGTATGCCCATAAGCATTCGCCAAGCTTCTCATTCCAGTCACGTTTGTTGGAAGACACGAACTTCTTGAGCAGCTTGATTATAGTTTTATTGAATGCTTCTGCCAACCCATTCGCTGCCGGATTGTATGGCGTTGAAGCAACATTCTGGATTCGGTGTTTATCGCAAAACCGATAGAAGGCGTGGCTTGCGAACTGCGGACCGTTGTCGTGGATGATCCTTCGGGGCAGTCCAAAGCGATAGATGACGTGATGCTTGAGGAAGCTTGTAGCTCCCCTTCCCGAAAATAAAATATTTTTATTTTTCTATTATTTTAATTAAATGTTGATTTTAGATTTTTATAAATAATAGTTAAATAAAATATAATATTGCTATTAAAGTTATAATTATATTTTATATATTGATCACTTTCGATAATGATACATTTTCTTGAAATGTTATTTTAAGTTGTGGGACCTTTGATCAGAACAGTATATATATATATATATATATATATATATATATATATATATATATATATATATATATATGCATATATATTGTGTATATATATATATATATATATATATATATATATATATATATATATATATATATATATATATATATATATATATATATATGCATATATATTGTGTATGTTTATGTGATTAGGCGATATATATTTATTAATCATTTTTGTATATTTATTGCGTGTCCATAATAAATAAATGGTTAGTATTTTATAGGTAAGATATATAAATATATATAGGTATACTGAGGTTATATAAAAAGGTCAATATATACACATGCTATATATATATATATCTATGCATAGAGGGCCATATGTTTATGACTCTAAAATTGTATATTAATAATTATATATATAAGTATAGGCCCATGTGTAAAATATTTTACACTAGATTATGATAATATCTTGATATAATATTCTAGAATGTTATAGCATTTTCTAGTTGGAAGTATATATATATATATATTGCTTGGAGTGTATATATAATAGTATACATGTATGTATAGGCAAATATACATGAGCATATGTATATAGAATCTCTATTTCAATAAAGATTATGATAGCCAGGCCCGGCCCGGCCCGACCTTAACCCCATCAGCTGAGCAAGCTAGGAACCCGAGCCCCAAGTGCTTGAGGCCCAGCCAAGAGGCCGAGCACCCAAGCAACACAGCAAGTCTCTCGCCAGGCCGAGACTTAATCCCCCTCTGTTCGTATTTTGCATAAGTAGAGAGAAAGCCCTCAACAGCAGCTGTGAGCTATTAAAGCCCAACAGAGCAACCCCCAAAGCCCCACAACCCGATCGCTCAAGCACGAGCCCCGCTTATACTCGAACGCGAGTACACAGCCAAGAGAAAGGGAGAGACCCGTATATATACGCGAGAGATCGAGAGTTCCAACCCCAAACCCTAACCCTAGCTCACGCCGCGCGCATCCCAGCACCCTAGGCGGCCACCCACGGTCGCGAGCCGTCGTGAGAGTCGCCGGACGGCGACGAAAACCGCGCGCGCGCGTCGGTTCAGCGAGACGACAGCAGTACACGAGCAACGAAGGGCCAACTTCGTCACGAGATATCTTCATGCACAGTCAACCGTTTCCCGAACCGATTCTTCAGGTACGATCTCGACATGACCCTCTCCTAGTCCCTTCAGTTAGTTCGATTTAATTTTCCCCGTACGCATCGTGAATCGAGGCCAAAGTGGCCGAAAAACCTGTTTAGAACAGGACAGTAAAGACTGCCCAACTCCCTGTTAGGAAGGCCGATTTCTCACAACCTATTAAGAATTTCGAAAACCTATTTGAAGGAGTTTTTAGACAACCTAACCAGCTTTCAAACCCTATTTTGAGATTATTTTATTGATCAGTAGATGTTAAGATAAATCGAGTTGAAAATCATGAAAAACCTATTTTCGAAAATTAGAAATCCTTCCACACGACGTGCGTCCCGCCAAACCGGGCGACGTGGTCGCGAACCGAAAGAGCTGCATAACGGCTTCGTGGTCGTGTGGGCTTTGGCAAAATTCAAATTGGTCGCGTATGCGCGACGAATTTGATGCGTATCCGTCGAAATTTACCGTATCGTGCACTTTGCAAATTCTCCAGTTACTTTGTGCACGCTCGTCAGATCGAGACGAAACTTGTGCCAACAGGACCGTATCATTTTTCTGGTCCTGTATGCCAAATTTGGTCCAATTCTGAGACAGTTGGATCCGACGTCGTTTTGCGGGCCCTACGGTTCCACTCAACGGACGATTTTGTGCCCGCCGGAATCCAACTTTGGTCATACGGTTAAGTTCGTATCGGAAAACTGGACCTGTTGACCTGTAGTTTGATGACTTTAGAGACCATTGACTCTGGCGTGCTTTTTGGTGCAAAGCGGTTCCAACGGCGGACATCGTTTTTGCCCGAAATTACCGTTTTGCTCCTGTGTCCAGAATTGGACTTAAGGACAGGCAATCCTAGCTAATTTGACTATTCTGAGAACGTTGGTACTATTTATTTCAGCATCCGGAGACTTCTACATTTGTTGACTGATTGGGGCTCCTTGAGTGGTATAGTGTTATTGGTTTCTCCAGCTAAGGACCTCCGACAAGTGCACTTTCTGATTACTTTCCGATTCATAGTAGTCTTTTCATTTCATGTCTATACATATATCTTGCTGCTTGTTGACACAGTCTGACAGACGAAGAGCGGAAATCGCTTCTACAACTCGTCAAAGAATATATTGACGTGTTCGCCTGGAGTTATGAAGACATGCCAGGGCTAAACCCCGAGGTTGCACTCCACAAGCTCAACATTCGTCCGGACGCAAAGCCGGTCAAACAACAGCAACGACGATTCCGCCCGGACATCATAAACTCCATCGAAGCTGAGGTCAACAAACTGATAGCCAGCGGCTTCATCCGCGAGAAACAGCATCCAGACTGGGTAGCCAACATAGTACCAGTCCTCAAGAAGAATGGAAAGATTCGAATTTGCATCGACTTCCGAAATCTAAACAAAGCATGTCCCAAAGATGAGTTCCCTCTTCCCATCACGGACATCATGATTGACAACACATGTGGCTTTGAGCGCATGTCATTCATGGATGGCTTCTCAGGATACAACCAAATCAAGATGTTTCCAGACGACGAGAAGCATACATCATTTCGAATACCGATTGGCTCGTACTGTTACACCGTCATGTCCTTCGGTTTAAAGAATGCCAGCGCCACATACCAACGAGCTATGAGCGTCATTTTCAGAGATTATCTGCGTAAGACCGTGTAGTATTACGTCGACGACATAGCTGTCAAAAGCCGTTCTAAGGGAGACCATCTACAGGATCTGAGGACGGTATTCGACCTGATGCTAGTGCACAACTTGAAGATGAATCCTACCAAATCCTTCTTGGGCGTATCTAGTAGAAAATTCCTGGGTTTTATTATCACTGCACAGGGAATTCATATAGATCCGGAGAAGACGAAGGCAATCATGGAGATGAGTCCCCCGAGAAATCTCTGTGGACTCCGAGGTCTTCAAGGGAGGCTAGCCTACATCAGGAGGTTTATCTCTAACCTCTCCGGACGATGTCATCCATTCACCCACCTCATGAAGAAGGGCATTTCATTCATATGTGATGAAGAATGCCAGCGCGCCTTCGACAGCATCAAAGAATATCTGTCGAACCCTCCAGTCCTGGTGGCCCCATTTGCTGGAAAACCATTCTTGCTCTATGTAAGAGCAATGGAGCATTCTCTCGGTGCTTTACTAGTACAAAACAATGATGCAGGCCATGAGCAAGCTATATATTACCTCAGCCAAATGATAATGGGGCCTGAGCATCGATACACTACCGTGGAGAATGAGTGCCTTGCTCTGGTGTTCGCCATTCAGAAGACGCGACACTACGTCACGGGACAAACCATCCATGTCGTATCAAGAGTTAACCCCCTCAGGGTCCTCATGACCAAGCAACGTCCTCTCAGCTCTCGCCTCGCTACCTGGGCGATATTATAGTCTCCCTACCACATGATCTTCGTCCCGCAGAAGGCTGTTAAAGGTCAAGCTCTGGCAGACTTTTTAGCAGCTCATCCAGGTTCAGAGTCAACCAGAATAGACGAAAAGATTCCAGATGAGGTCGCCCATTCAAATATGGCCTCTCATGATACTGTTTGGCGAATGTTCTTCGACGGTGCTTCCAGAACTGGGCCCAAGGGCAACATCGTCGCTGGAGTCGGAGTGGTGCTGATTTCTCCCTCTAGGCTGGTGATCAATCGGGCTTACTCCCTCACGGAGCCCTGTTCAAACAACGTGGCCGAGTACAACGCTTTGGTCATTGGCCTCCGACTTGTAAAGGAGCCGGGGGTAGAGTACCTTGAAGCATACGGCGATTCGCAGTTAATCGTTAATCAGATCCGGGATTCATATGAAGTTCGCCATGAAGATATGATCCCCTATCACCAAATAGCGATCAACATTATTTCGTCATTTGAAGGGTTCTTCATAGAACATGTTTCCATACTCCAAAATATCGAAGTCGATGCCTTAGCTGGTCTTGCCGCTTCCTTAGCGGTTCTAAATCATGCTCATCACTTGGTGGACGTGATAGGCCATGAATTGGTCTATCCCAAAAATAACGTTCAATTTGTAGCTAGTTATTCCGTTCAGACGGTCGACGAAGCACCAGACTGCAGACAGCCATTCATAGACTTCGTAGTCTATGGCATCTTGCGCGAGAATCCAAAGGAAGCCACTTCTATCAGAAGGCGTTTCCTCAGATTCTTCTACAATACAGAGACGAAAATGCTGTATCGGCGATCATACGATGGATTACTGCTTCGATGTCTGTCAAATACAGAAGCCAAAAAAGCTGTACGTGAAGCTCACGATGGTGTCTGCGGGGCCCATCAGCCTGGCCCAAAATTGTAAGATCGCCTTCGCCGAATGGGCTATTACTGGCCCATGATGGTTGAAAATGCGATAGACTATGCAAGAAAGTACAAAGCCTGTTAAGTCCATACGGATTTTATCCACCAGCCATCAGAGTTTCTACATCCGACGGTGGCATCCTGGCCATTCGAAGCATGGAGAATGGACATCATTGGTCCGATCACTCCGCCTTCGTCCCGAGGATATTGCTTCATACTCGCAATCACAGATTACTTCTCCAAATAGATAGAGGCTATTTCGCTGGCAGAAGTGAAGACTTCAAACGTGATCAGCTTTGTCACGACCCGCACCCGCTTTTCGGATACGAGACGTGTCCAAGCCAGCCTACGTCGCAGAGTCGGCGGTAGAACGCTGTCAAGCCCGCAAGAATATAAATGCTCAAAAATCATATTTGCTGCTCATTCACAAATCTAAATTTATTACAACATTTACAAGATTTATAATTAAAGAGAGTACAAGTTTTACAGTTAATGAAATTGGTACAATTGCTTTCTATTTCTAGGTCGGCCTCAGCATACCCAAGTCTTCCCAGTGCTAAGAGTGATAGCGGCTAAACCTGAAAAATGTTGGTTATCCAGTCAGGATTGGAACAAGTACACAAACCGACGGCAATGCAAAACACAATAGAATTAACAAGACAAGAAAATAGCATATGGAATATGAAAGCTAGTAAGAAAACTAATGACATAGCACGATAGAGAAGTAAACAAGGAAAAACTAATAAAAGACATCTATCTTGGTGGTGTGAAATATCCGTTTCAACATGTGGACGGCTAGGGGGTAAATAAGGCGCATTGCACGTGTCGTAGGCAGCGGCTAGCTTTCAAGATTAGACATAATGGGATATTTCTGGGTAGTCCACATGTATACTAAGATATTTCCCCTCCCGATAACTCCGTGTGACGAGCGTGTCAACAAGCAGCAAGATATATGTATAGACATGAAATGAAAAGACTACTATGAATCGGAAAGCAATCAGAAAGTGCACTTGCCTGAGGTCCTTAGCTGGAGAAACCAATAACACTATACCACTCAATGAGCCCCAATCAGTCAACAAATGTAGAAGTCTCCGGATGCTAAAATAAATAGTACCAATGTTCTCAGAATAGTCAAATTAGCTAGGATTGCCTGTCCTTAAGTCCAATTCTGGACACAGGAGCAAAACGGTAATTTTGGGCAAAAACGATGTCCGCCGTTGGACCCGTTTGCACCGAAAAGCGTGCCAGAGTCAATGGTCTCTAAAGTCGTCAAACTACATGTCAACAGGTCCAATTTTCCGATACGAACTTAACCGTATGACCAAAGTTGGATTCCGGCGGGCACAAAATCGTCTGTTGAGTGGAACCGTGGGGCCCGCAAAACGACGTCGGATCCAACTGTCTCAGAATTGGACCAAACTTGGCATACAGGACCAGAAAAACGATACGGTCCTGTTGGCACAAGTTTCGTCTCGATCTGACGAGCGTGCACAAAGTAATTGGAGAATTTGCAAAGTGCACGATACGGTGAATTTCGACGGATACGCATCAAATTCGTCGCGCACACGCGACCAATTTGAATTCCGCCAAAGCCCACACGACCACGAAGCCGTTATGCAGCTTTCGATGCCTTCGGTTCGCGACCACGTCGCCCGGTTTGGTGGGACGCACGTCGTGTGGAAGGATTTCTAATTTTCGAAAACAGGTTTTTCATGATTTTCAACTCAATTTATCTTAACATCTACTGATCAATAAAATAATCTCAAAATAGGTTTGAAAGCTGGTTAGGTTGTCTAAAAACTCCTTCAAATAGGTTTTCAAAATTCTTAATAGGTTGTGAGAAATCGGCCTTCCTAACAAGGAGTTGGACAGTCTTTACTGTCCTGTTCTAAACAGGTTTTTCGGCCACTTTGGCCTCGATTCACGATGCGTACGGGGAAAATTAAATCGAACTAACTGAAGGGACTAGGAGAGGGTCATGTCGGGATCGTACCTGAAGAATCGGTTCGGGAAACGGTTGACTGTGCACGAAGATATCTCGTGACGAAGTTGGCCCTTCGTTGCTCGTGTACTGCTGTCGTCTCGCTGAACCGACGCGCGCGCGCGGTTTTCGTCGCCGTCCGGCGACTCTCACGGCGGCTCGCGACCGTGGGTGGCCGCCCAGGGTGCTGGGATGCGCGCGACGTGAGCTAGGGTTAGGGTTTAGGGTTGGAACTCTCGATCTCTCGCGTATATATACGGGTCTCTCCCTTTCTCTTGGCTGTGTACTCGCGTTCGAGTATAAGCGGGGCTCGTGCTTGAGCGCTCGGGTTGTGGGGCTTTGGGGGTTGCTCTGTTGGGCTTTAATAGCTCACAGCTGCTGTTGAGGGCTTTCTCTCTACTTATGCAAAATACGAACAGAGGGGGATTAAGTCTCGGCCTGGCGAGAGACTTGCTGTGTTGCTTGGGTGCTCGGCCTCTTGGCTGGGCCTCAAGCACTTGGGGCTCGGGAGGCTCGGGTTCCTAGCTTGCTCAGCTGATGGGGTTAAGGTCGGGCCGGGCCGGGCCTGGCTATCATAATCTTTATTGAAATAGAGATTCTATATACATATGCTCATGTATATTTGCCTATACATACATGTATACTATTATATATACACTCCAAGCAATATATATATATACTTCCAACTAGAAAATGCTATAACATTCTAGAATATTATATCAAGATATTATCATAATCTAGTGTAAAATATTTTACACATGGGCCTATACTTATATATATAATTATTAATATACAATTTTAGAGTCATAAACATATGGCCCTCTATGCATAGATATATATATATATAGCATGTGTATATATTGACCTTTTTATATAACCTCAGTATACCTATATATATTTATATATCTTACCTATAAAATACTAACCATTTATTTATTATGGACACGCAATAAATATACAAAAATGATTAATAAATATATATCGCCTAATCACATAAACATACACAATATATATGCATATATATATATATATATATATATATATATATATATATATATATATATATATATATATATATATATATATATATATATATATATATATATATATATACTGTTCTGATCAAAGGTCCCACAACTTAAAATAACATTTCAAGAAAATGTATCATTATCGAAAGTGATCAATATATAAAATATAATTATAACTTTAATAGCAATATTATATTTTATTTAACTATTATTTATAAAAATCTAAAATCATCATTTAATTAAAATAATAGAAAAATAAAAATATTTTATTTCCGGGAAGGGGAGCTACAAATCTACCCACCTTAAAATAATTTCGTCCTCGAAATTTCATCTCATAGGCATGCCTAAAATTCAAAAGAAAAAATAAAAAGAATAAATCCACTATTACACAATCTTCTCAAATTTAATTTCTCGAAAATAATTGCATCCTTTTTCTAGCCATTTTGTAACTATGAAACTCCGAGGACTTCTACCCACCTTTGGTCACACTACCCACTTCAAGCACCTGATGTCATAACATTGTAACCCTCCAGCTAATTGCAAAAATAACTACCGACGGATATCTATGGCATACGACATCTACAACTCTCTCATATCTATAGGCAACAAATTTACACAAGAAGCTAAAAAATATTGGTAAACTCTAGTAAGCACGACTATTCGTCGCTCCGAAGTAGGAAGGACAGGAAGATAAGGCAGAATACTCGGGGCAACTGTGAAGTTTAAAGAGCGGTAGAGCATATACAATAATACAGGTAGAAAGGGTATATATGAACTTATAGTCTTATTCCCTAGATCGGGCTACTCTAGTCCAGTCACTTGCTACCTCGAAGAACTTTGCTACTTAGAGTGGCCTGTAATCTGTGCAATACAGAAGTCTCGTTCTCGAAATTCTAATTCAACCAAGGTTCCATAACGGAACGGAATTTGAGAAATCAAGATTGTGCTCTTAATGGGTTCTCTATTTGGACATCGGTCGTTGGTTGGATGAACATTGTGTTTCAATCTATATGGACTAGACAAGATCCCAATGATAAAACTATTCCTACTAGATTAGGGTACCCTAGAATAGGTTTCCACCCAAGTGGTTGAGCTAGTTGTCCGTCAGGTTGGTTAGCTAAGTTCCTAAGTCCAAAATGCGCTCTCAGTGACTTTTGTGCTTAAGTAGCACATGAGACCACAATTGGGTGGCACACTAGTGGCACGTGCATAGCAGGTTCCGAGTAGATCACAACCATATATTGGGTCGAAGGAATTAAGTCAAAGTTGAGGCTCTACTGGGAGTCAGGAAATGTACCGGCATTATGGTAAGGGTTATAGCTAGTCCTTTTAACCTAAAAGTCGTACCGTAAGAATAGAGTACAAGGAGACAGGTTTGAGTGGGACATAATATACCTAGATGAAGGTGGACTTGTCTAGATTTTGTATGTGAAATTTGTTGGAAGGTAACAACCGGTCTCATGCTCCGAATATTAATGACACGACCGGGAACACAAAATGATCTAAAGGAAAAGTGGGAGTCCGAGGGCACTAAAGGTCACTCTAATGGAAAAATTATTCTAATCAAACGGTAATCCTCTTATACCCTAAAATTTTAGAAGGCTTACGGTCTACCCACCTTAGAAGCTAGGATATGGTTTTAGGAATAATGAGGTTAGAAGGATTCCGATAGTAGCTTGAGGGTCGAGAGGATAACTAATAACTCAAGGCAAGGTTCCAGTCACAGGACTGGCCTATGGTAGCTGCACTTGTATATACAACTATCATAGTCTTGGGGATACTCTCTATCTATCAAGTACGAGCGTTCGTCTTTCCAATTAGTGAAAGACAAACGCAATAAGGAGTTTAAGAAAGATGTCATCGAATACAATTGTGTGATTCAAGGGCATATGTATAATTTAAAAGGAATTATCAATACAGTCGCGGGTGAGATCCTGGATACCTCTATATCTCATTCCACGTAGGGTAATTAAATGAAGAGCGAACCAAATATATCATGGTTGATCAGACCGTAATACAATGATTCTGATTAGACAATATGTTAGCGGGCGTCCCCAATAACCATATGTCTTGAATCAAGCTCGATAAAAGAGTAAGCTTGCAAAACTAGGCTGTAATAGCAGCGTTGGTCAAGATAGTCAAAATATAAGTGGGCGAGATTTTTGGAAAAGAGGAATAAGTAGTTTGAGTTTTGAGAAATTAAAATCTTACCTGGTGTTCTGCTTATACAGTCTTCCCACAATCTTACTATCCCTAAAGTCTTGGTCAACTACAACATAGTTTTAGCAATGTTCTATAGCCTATGATCCTCACAATGGTTTTATTTCTATGGGTTGTGCCTCGCCAGTGCGCTGCTGGCTGCAGTGAACCCACACTTTCCATCCTCAAACAAATGGCGACAGTGTGCTGCTGTCTAGTCATCACAGTCATTTAATTACTCTAACTATATTCCTAAGGACTTCAAGGAGTTGCTAGAGTTTCAAGCTAGTTGATTATGATAGAGCGTAAACATCTACCTATGAGTCTCAATCCTTAAAGTAAAAAGGTTGACCGAGGGAAATATCTGAAGACAAATAAAATAAGAACATCCTGACATTTATCTCATAATATATATCAATTGGCTGAGGAAAAGCTTTGAATCAAATCTGACTTGAGATTCATATATGAATAACAGGATCAGAAATTACAAACTAATTCTTTACAGCAAATAGGATTTTAAAACAGGCAATTCTAACTTATGATATAAGATTTATATCTAAATAAGAAAATTGAACAGTTTATCAAAATTAACGCCTTAATTACAGGCAAGTCTAACATACCAAGCGAATAGTATATCCACATTGGATCACATTGTCATATCAAAAGTAAGAGTGTACCTATAGGGATCTAGCAAGTTATCTAAATTGCATGGCCTATCTAATAATCTTAACTACCCAACGGTCAGTTTGAACAAGGGACTCCTAGTCCTAGTTATTCTCCTAAATTATTTTTATTCCTAATTGTGAATGAGCATTTCCTGGGCGCAGGCTCGCAGCAGTACGACTAATATGGTACTACCGTGAGTTCGCATAATTTGTGAAGACTGACCTGCATGGGCCACCACAAAAACTTGTCACGACCCGCACCCGCTTTTCGGATACGAGACGTGTCCAAGCCAGCCTACGCCGCAGAGTCGGCGGTAGAACGCTGTCAAGCCCGCAAGAATATAAATGCTCAAAAATCATATTTGCTGCGCATTCACAATTCTAAATTTATTACAACATTTACAAGATTTATAATTAAAGAGAGTACAAGTTTTACAGTTAATGAAATTGATACAATTGCTTTCTATTTCTAGGTCGGCCTCAGCATACCCAAGTCTTCCCAGTGCTAAGAGTGATAGCGGCTAAACCTGAAAAATATTGGTTATCCAGTCAGGATTGGAACAAGTACACAAACCGACGACAATGCAAAACACAATAGAATTAACAAGACATGAAAATAGCATATGGAATATGAAAGCTAGTAAAAAAACTAATGACATAGCACGATAGAGAAGTAAACAAGGAAAAACTAATAAAAGACATCTATCTAGGTGGTGTGAAATATCTGTTTCAACATGTGGACGGCTAGGGGATAAATAAGGCGCACTGCACGTGTCGTGCGCAGCGGCTAGCTTTCAAGATTAGACATAATGGGATATTTCTGGGTAGTCCACATGTATACTAAGATATTTCCCCTCCCGACAACTCCGTGAGACGAGCGTGTCAACAAGCAGCAAGATATATGTATAGACATGAAATGAAAAGACTACTATGAATCGGAAAGTAATCAGAAAGTGCACTTGCCTGAGGTCCTTAGCTGGAGAAACCAATAACACTATACCACTCAATGAGCCCCAATCAGTCAACAAATGTAGAAGTCTCCGGATGCTGAAATAAATAGTACCAACGTTCTCAGAATAGTCAAATTAGCTAGGATTGCCTGTCCTTAAGTCCAATTCTAGACACAGGAGCAAAACGGTAATTTCGGGCAAAAACGATGTCCGCCGTTGGAACCGCTTTGCACCAAAAAGCACGCCAGAGTCAATGGTCTCTAAAGTCATCAAACTACAGGTCAACAGGTCCAGTTTTCTGATATGAACTTAACCGTATGACCAAAGTTGGATTCCGGCGGGCACAAAATCGTCCGTTGAGTGGAACCGTAGGGCACGCAAAACGACGTCGGATCCAACTGTCTCAGAATTGGACCAAACTTGGCATACAGGACCAGAAAAACGATACGGTCCTGTTGGCACAAGTTTCGTCTCGATCTGACGAGCGTGCACAAAGTAATTGGAGAATTTGCAAAGTGCACGATACGGTAAATTTCGACGGATATGCATCAAATTCGTCGCGCATACGCGACCAATTTGAATTCTGCCAAAGCCCACACGACCACGAAGTCGTTATGCAGCTCCTTCGGTTCGCGACCACGTCGCCCGGTTTGGCGGGACGCACGTCGTGTGGAAGGATTTCTAATTTTTGGAAATAGGTTTTTCATGATTTTCAACTCGATTTATCTTAACATCTACTGATCAATAAAATAATCTCAAAATAGGGTTTGAAAGCTGGTTAGGTTGTCTAAAAACTCCTTCAAATAGGTTTTCGAAATTCTTAATAGGTTGTGAGAAATCGGCCTTCCTAACAGGGAGTTGGGCAGTCTTTACTGTCCTGTTCTAAACAGGTTTTTCGGCCACTTTGGCCTCGATTCACGATGCGTACGGGGAAAATTAAATCGAACTAACTGAAGGGACTAGGAGAGGGTCATGTCGAGATCGTACCTGAAGAATCGGTTCGGGAAATGGTTGACTGTGCACGAAGATATCTCGTGACGAAGTTGGCCCTTCGTTGCTCGTGTACTGCTGTCGTCTCGCTGAACCGACGCGCGCGCGCGGTTTTCGTCGCCGTCCGGCAACTCTCACGACGGCTCGCGACCGTGGGTGGCCGCCCAGGGTGCTGGGATGCGCGCGGCGTGAGCTAGGGTTAGGGTTTGGGGTTGGAACTCTCGATCTCTCGCGTATATATACGGGTCTCTCCCTTTCTCTTGGCTGTGTACTCGCGTTCGAGTATAAGCGGGGCTCGTGCTTGAGCGATCGGGTTGTGGGGCTTTGGGGGTTGCTCTGTTGGGCTTTAATAGCTCACAGCTGCTGTTGAGGGCTTTCTCTCTACTTATGCAAAATACGAACAGAGGGGGATTAAGTCTCGGCCTGGCGAGAGACTTGTTGTGTTGCTTGGGTGCTCGGCCTCTTGGCTGGGCCTTAAGCACTTGGGGCTCGGGTTCCAAGCTTGCTCAGCTGATGGGGTTAAGGTCGGGCCGGGCCGGGCCTGGCTATCATAATCTTTATTGAAATAGAGATTCTATATACATATGCTCATGTATATTTGCCTATTCATACATGTATACTATTATATATACACTCCAAGCAATATATATATATACTTCCAACTAGAAAATGCTATAACATTCTAGAATATTATATCAAGATATTATCATAATCTAGTGTAAAATATTTTACACATGGGCCTATAGTTATATATATAATTATTAATATACAATTTTAGAGTCATAAACATATGGCCCTCTATGCATAGATATATATATATATATAGCATGTGTATATATTGACCTTTTTATATAACCTCAGTATACCTATATATATTTATATATCTTACCTATAAAATACTAACCATTTATTTATTATGGACACGCAATAAATATACAAAAATGATTAATAAATATATATCGCCTAATCACATAAACATACACAATATATATGCATATATATATATATATATATATATATATATATATATATATATATATATATACTGTTCTGATCAAAGGTCCCACAACTTAAAATAACATTTCAAGAAAATGTATCATTATCGAAAGTGATCAATATATAAAATATAATTATAACTTTAATAGCAATATTATATTTTATTTAACTATTATTTATAAAAATCTAAAATCATCATTTAATTAAAATAATAGAAAAATAAAAATATTTTATTTCCGGGAAGGGGAGCTACAAGCTTCCTCAAGCATCACGTCATCTATCGCTTTGGACTGCCCCGAAGGATCATCCACGACAACGGTCCGCAGTTCGCAAGCCACGCCTTCTATCGGTTTTGCGATAAACACCGAATCCAGAATGTTGCTTCAACGCCATACAATCCGGCAGCGAATGGGTTGGCAGAAGCATTCAATAAAACTATAATCAAGCTGCTCAAGAAGTTCGTGTCTTCCAACAAACGTGACTGGAATGAGAAGCTTGGCGAATGCTTATGGGCATACCGTACTGCGGTCCGGACGGCCACTGGAAACACACCATTCTCCTTGGTATACGGGAGTGAGGTAGTTCTCCCATTGGAGACTCAAATCCCCTCACTCCGTATTGCCCTTACCTATCGACTGACGACGGATGATAATCACCATCGCCGGTTACAAGAGTTAGAGGCTCTAGAAGAGAAGTGCCTATTAGCTCAACAACGAATCGAGCTGTACCAAGCACGTATCTCGGAAGCTTTTAACAAGAAGGTTAAAATCAGAACATTCCAAGTGGGCGATCTCGTTCTGGCAGTTCGTAGGCCGATGGTTATGACTCACAAAACTGCCGACAAATTCTAGCCAAAGTGGAAAGGCCCATTTGTCATCGAGGCTGTATTCTCTAATGGTGCTTACCGCCTCGCAAAACAAAATGGAGACTTGCTCATGTGGCCCATCAACGACAAGTTCCTGAAGAAGTATTATGTCTAAAATGACATCCTCTAAATCTCCCAGATTGTTGAGTTATGTACCCTCTGGTACTGCTGAACTTACACTCTGACTCCAAAATCTTAGATTGTTGAGTTATGTACCCGCAGGTACCGCTGAACTTACACTCTGGTCACTCTAAATGAATCTATATCGCATCTTTTGAGTAGTAAGTCACGTATGATCATACCTATAAACTTCCTCCCTAAAAGAGCATTTCCTTCATGATCTGCTACCCGTACTTTCCGTGCATAAAAAAGGGTAACAGGTCCACAAATTTCTCGAAACAACCACGTCGATGTCACCTCTGAGTTGTTTATTTTTTGCCAAAAACAAATCACCTCTGCATAGAACTTCCACGTCCATATTACCTCTGAGTTATTCTATGTATCCTCCGCTAAGTCCACTCTTGCCACGTCCTCATTACCTCTGAGCAGGAAGACCCCACGGTAAAACCCCCATACTTGCCATGTCCTCATTACCTCTGAGTAAGTATGTTGGTTTTTCTTCGACTTATTATTCGTACCTGAAAGAAAAAAAAAACCCAGGGTACGCCAAGGATAATAGGCCCACAAATGTCCTCTGTTGACCACAAATGTCCACAATTGACCACAAGTGTCCGCTGTTGACCACAAATGATGTACTAGATCTCCTAGTACATGTGCCTCTTTTCTCATTATCATACGCCTTCGGAGCCCAGCTATTCCATGGCGTTCTTTCGCCCAATACCAAGAACTTCCATGTCCATATCACCACAGAATCATTCTAGGTATCTCTATCAAACTTATTATCCGTACCTACAACCAAGGTATGCCAAAGGTAATAGGTCCACAAAAAGTCCCCAGTGGGGCAAATATCACGAATACCAAAGATACAGTACAAGCACAATAGATGATGGATAATGAAAACATAGTCATTTATTGAAAAGCAAAAGTACTACATATTCAGGGACCACGTCCCTATCAAAACGAAGATAAATGCCAAAGAAAAAAAAGAGGCGACTATGATTCGGCTACACATAATTCTCTGAGATGGTACCTCAGCACGACGGCCGACCACTCAAATCGCAGCTTGGCCCGGCGTTCGTCCTCCTGAGTCAGCCGCTCTGCATCCTCCAGATGCGCGTGGGCCTGCTAGCCATCTTCGAGTTTCTTCAGAGCACGCTCCAGGCCAGCAGAAGCTCGGGTGACCTTTTCGGCCTCCTGAACGATTAGCTCTTTATCCACACGGGAAGCTTCGAGCTCAGATTCCAAGAAAGCCAGCTTCCTCTAGAGCTCGAGGATCTGCTCCCTCGTATCAATTATTCCGCGAGAAGCGGCCGCTTCCCGAGCCATGCAATCCTCGCTCCTGCGTCTCAGCTGGTCATACTAGCGAGATAGGTCGCCGAGGTCCTTCATTATAACCGGCTTAGACGCATCTTGTGCAGCCCTTACCTTCTCCAGGACAGTGGTGAGGAAGTCCCGCTCCTGATCTATCGCTAAAGACAGATCAACTTGCCGCAGTACTTGAAACTTGGCTACAAGTTGATCCGCCTCTAGCAATTTGGGCTCCAGCAGCTCAACTATCCCTGCCCCACTGGGAAGGGTTCTAAGAATTTCAATCTGGCCACGAGCACATTGACGAGCCAGGGCAAAAGAGATCCCCCTCTCCACAGTAGCTTTGACTCCTCGCCTCAGGTGACGGTAGAAACTGTCAACCACTCCCTTGACGATTCATCCAGTACTTCCGAAGAAGACGACGTCAAAGGGAGAGTGGCTGGCAGAGTCGAAGAAGATGCAATAGAACTTGATGCCCCTGCCACAAGGAAAACAAATTCTGAGCGAAAGGATGCTTGAATAGCGGCCAATTCTTCTTTCGTAGCCCGAAAAATCCGGAGGCTCGGCAGGGCAGAGAGGTCGACTTCGAGAGCCGTATGAACAGATGAGGGTGCAGGAAACAGTTCTCCCTGCTTCGACCGTTCCGCCGCTTGTCCTCCCGAACTTGATTCAGCGGAAGGTCCCTCAATGTAAGTTGGAGGGGGAGGAGGCGTGCTCTCTTCCACCAGATTCTTTCTGACGAACTCTACCTTGACAATGTCCGTCATTGGTAGTGAAGGAGCAGGACCTGTATGTCCAGAGCAACCATCAATCAGCTTAATCCAAAGGATGTGATGATAGAGCGAATGAGCCTCCTCACTAGTCAAGACTTGGCTTATCTTACCAGGGGAGAGTTGCGGAGGCTGAGGCTCGCTCACATCCGCTGTAATCTCTTCGCCAGCGACACCCGAGTCGAATTCAGCTGGTTCCTCTGCACCAGCCACCCCGGAATGAGATACAGCTGGATCAGCGTCACCCTGCTGAAGTTCAGCAGTCTCGGAGATGGGTTCAGCGGAGCCCACGTCGCCCTGGGTCGAGACCTCAGCAACGTGAGACCCCTCAGCCGCCGTCGAGAGAACCCCGGCAGAAATAATCTTGGCACACATGTCACTAATCAAAGTGGTCAGGGCCGGGTTTACTTCAGAAACAGCGGCCGGCTCTCGAGAGTTCGACTCCTCTGACGCCTACAGAGAAAAAAAATGATTAGATCTTAGTTCAGGAAAAGGAAGAGCTAAAGAAGGAGATGGTTGTAATTCAATTCACCTCCGAAATGGCACCTATATCGTCACCTCTCTCCTTAATGAGCAGCCGGCGAGGCTTAACCGCAGCCCATTTCACGGAGTAGGTTCTGCCACCACCAGCGGACTCAGGCCTGCTTCACTTTCGGGAAGAGCTCGGCACAACGGGCGACTGATCCGCCACCACCTCATCTGCAGGAGGGAGAGAGTTGTCGGGATTATGCTCATGCTCGTCATCCTCTTCGTCCGTATTGGCAGACTCCGAGTCCGACACAGCGATCGTGTTCTTCTTATTCTTCCTCGTCCTAGACCCCTGGGGCTTCTCCGCCAAGCCAGTACCGACGATAAAGCTGGTGCTCGGGTCAAAACCAACAGGAGGCTTGTTCGCCATGACGTGATAGAGAGCCGCCAAGTACAAGATCTCGCCTGAATCCCCAGCATAAGGAAACCGAGAAGCTAGTATGGGTGTGAACCGTATTATAATAATGCCAGGCCCTTATGCCATCGAGGACGCTGCCTTTAAAACCCACGCAAGAGCTGGGAATGTCCAGGAAAAGCTGGCTATACCCAAACTGTCGGGCGAACCTACTGGGCAAGTAAGGCTCCTAATAGACAGCGTTACGGTTACGATATACCAGGTGGGAAGGGCGAATGTTGTGCAACCAAAGGAGCATCTTGCCGTCTAAGAAGTGAGGAGGCCCAGTACCATCCAGATGCACGGCCCGCATTTCCTCAACAGTAAATCGAGGGATAGATACAAAAAAATTGTATCTGTCCACTCTCGATAGCGCCATCCTACAGGTGCGCATAGTCTCGCAATCCCAAGGCATACGGAGATATTGTAAGATGAAGGCGTCATCTGCAGTTACGCCATCTTCGGGGCCAGGCCTCATTAAAGACCGACAATGCATCAGCAACCACCCCATCAGATAGTGATAGGGCAGTTCAACACGTTCAAAGTCCTTCGTCGTGTCGCGGGCGATGACCTTGGACGTAAAAGTGCGAAGGCCACGGTGTATACTGCACACCATGGCTGGGAGTAGGGCCAGCCTGACTCCGAAGATCAACTTCACAACAGAGAAGATGAAATTACGGCTGATTCTCTCGATGGAACCAGCCCCTCCTGAGACTACGTAATTTCATAGCCACACCATCAAGAATCCGGCCAGAATAGCCTTCTCGGACAATGGCTGAGTGGCTTGATAGAAATAAGCAAAAGAGTCAGATTTACTCCCGAACCTGTCACCGGTGGTTCTTGCCCTCTTGGCGGTCGATACTTGGTCCTGCACCTCCTTCCGAGTGCGAGGAATTTGGGGAGCAACCCGGCCTGAGGCACCGAGCTTAAAAAGATAAGAGAGCCAGGCCTTTATGTGAGGAAGGTTTCCTTCCGAGCTGTCGTTCTTTTTCTTCGACAGCTGCTGGCACGTGCTGTGATGACACAACAATTCCCGGTAGACGGTAATGAAGCCCGGGAACCTCTCCTCAAATTCCTCGAATTCCTCATTCGTAGGAGTGTACACCTCAAAGACTTCATCTCTCCAAGGCAGCTTGGAGACGGCATGCATCTCGTGCAGAGCAAGCCCCATCTTCCCCACGGGTGTAAAGAAGGTCCCCGTGTGGCGGTTATACATCTCCAGCAGGGCCATGAACAATTTCTTATTTATGGGCAAGCCGTGGCTGGTACCCCAAATTATATGGTAGAGTCCAATCTCGCACAGGAGAGTCTCTTATTCCTGCACGATCCACATGGACAGGTTGGTCCACAAAGGGATGGGGTGTACCCAACTCGGTAGCGACAACCGGCCAATCGGATAGGACCCCTTCTGAGCAAGCTGGTTCAAGAAAGTATCAGCTTCGGAGAACATGAAATTGGGACCCTGCGTATTCAAGAAACTGCCCGGGGCCAACCCCATCATGTAACGGCTGACTGGTACCCTGCCCGTGTACACTGACCGTATGTTATTGTTATAGTAAATTTTGTCCACAATCATCCCGCTCTGGGTCGGAGTCAAGGAATCCTCCATCTTCCTGTTCATGAGCAATATGTTGAACCATGACAGTGGAAAGTGACGCTCCATCAGAGGAATATGGATCGCCATCCCGTCAGAAGTAAAACTCCAGCTCTCAGATATATCCAGAACATGGGAGTTCTTTACAGTCAGGGCATCCCCAAAGAGGAATGCAGGCTTTAAGTGTTTTCCCCCCAGCCGCCCTGAGTTCATCATCCCCGAGATAAAGAAGAAGGACTACTTTTTAATGTCGTCCAGCCTCTCCAAAGGTTCGTCTTTTCGAAACTGATTCACCACATACTCAACTATGTGGTCATACCTATAGCCCACGACAGATTGGGCGCGACCCACCAGAGGTTCTCCCGCAGCATTAACTGGCAAATTTACTGAAAAAAGGACAAAAGAAATAAAGTCAAGAGATGACCAGAAAACATTTAACAGAGTTCATGCGGCTCTATTTGGATGGGTTCTTATACGGCTCTGTTTTAACAGAGTTCATGCGGCTCTGTCCGGACGGGTCCTTATGCGGCTCAGTTTTAACGAAGTTTATGCGGCTCTGTTTTGATGGGTCCTTATGCGGCTCAGTTTTAACAGAGTTCATACGGCTCTACTTTGATGGGTTCATATGCGGTTCTGTTCAAGAGACTTCATACGGCCCTGTTCATCAGGAGTTCATGCGGCTTTGTTTAGCGGGGTCTCATGCGGCTGAATTCAGATGAGCTTATGCGGTTCTGTTTAGTGAGGTCGCATGCGGCCGAGTTCAGATGAGCTTATGCGGATCTGTTTAGTGGGGCTTATGCGGCCCAGTTCTGATAAGCTTATGCGTCTCAGATCTGTTGGAGCTTATGCGGCCCAGTTTATCAGGAACTCATACGGTTCTGTTCAGTGGGACTTCATGCGGTTCAGTTTTAAAGGTGCTTATGCGGCTCAGTCATGAAGCGATTCTCATGCGGCTCAGACATGGGGCATACCCCATGCGGCTCGGACATGAGAAGTTTATGCGGCCCATACAACATATGCGGTTTCATCGTACTGAACTTGGACAGTTCAATTAAATGCCAAGGAGAAAAGGCTTGTGCATAAAATATGCAACAAAGACATTTTTGTTAGGGTTTGAAGCATACAGTCTTTCACATAATCCTTACCATCAATGGCGGGATGGACGTCAGGATGAACTGTGGGCGCCTCAGTCGACGAAGAAACCGCTCCCTTACCCTTCGTCGCAGTGCTAGAGGAAGCTTTGGGGGCCATTGTTGATCGGTGATCGAGAGAGAAGACGATGGCAACTAGGGCAAGAAAAGTTGAAGAGAAAAGAAAGTAAAGAGTCTCTCTCTCCCAAAGAACCTATATTTATAGGCTGATGGGGGGTAGGCGGATCAAGGGACGCTTCGCATGATGTGCCGCCTAGAAAAAAAGTCGACTCTTGGATTTTTAACCCCTGCATGTGAAAAGATTAATCCTAATCATTAAGGCAAAATCTAAATATTTAAAGCTGACTCTTGGGATCCTATCCCAAAAGACGGCTTTAAATCAAAGCAAATCAAAGCAAATAAATGAGATGCCTACGTGGCACAGAACAGTCTATGCGGCCAGAACATCCATGCGGCCAGAAGAGTCTATACGGCACGAGGAGCTTATGCGGACATAGTCATGCTTCTTATTCAAAGTATTTTAATTTTACAAATTAAAAACTTTGCAGGGGGTCTTGTAGAAGCATAGAAAAGGAACAGGAAAGTCCATGCGGCTCAAAAGTCCTTTAGAGTTTTATGCGGCTCAAAAGTCCTTTAGAGCTTCATGCGGCTCAAAAGTCTCTTAGAGCTTCATGCGGCTCAAAAGTCTCTTAAGGCTTCATGCGGCTGGAAAGTACACGATAGCTCCATGCGGCTCGGAAAAAGGCTACGTGGCTCTATGCAGTTCAAAGTTGGCATCTACAGCTGGCCATCATTACTCTGTGCAGTTGGCTCATTAAATGCTCTGACGCAATGCAGCAGCCCTGACACAACGGATTGACAGCTCTGACATAAAGGTGAAATGATGACTCTTGACGTGCTCCTAGAGAGACGAGGAAGATCTTTAAAGCTGGCACGATCCACCCATTTCCAAAGCTCTTTATGCGGCTCAGTTGTGAGGACTTCCATGCGGCTCAGATTAAAGGACTTCCATGCGGCTCAGATTAAAGGACCTCCATGCGGCTCAGATTAAAGGACTTCCATGCGGCTTAGATTAAAGGACTTCAATGCGGTTCAGATAAGGCCACCCTTATGCGGTTCAGTTAAAGGTCACACTCATGCGGCTCAACTATGACAGTCCTCCATGCAGCTTACAGCAGTTGGGACACGTGGCAGGAGTTGATCAAATCCCAACAATTAAGATTTATGGCGATCGACATAACAGGCAGTTGGGACACATGGCAGGAGATTGACCAAGACTTATCCACTCAGATTTGTTGCTACCAGCAAATCATAACAATGCGGACTTATTGCAATCATCATAACTGCCTAATGCAGATTTATTGCAATCATCATAACTGTCCAGATCAACTCCTAATAAATGATGCAGATTTGTTGCAATCAACATAAATAACCTGGATTGATTTTCAACAAACAGGATCAAGACAAATCTTAACGAATCCTTAACCATCCGCTTTTTAAGGGGCAATTACTGCACATCCCACTCCTATAAATAGCAAAGTGAGGCAGGGACGAAGAGGCACATAGAGGAGCATACGCACAGAGCCCGAGCAGAGAGACTAGCAACCCCTGCACACACAAAGAGCATTTCTTCTCCGGAGCCGAAGCTGCGTTCGATCGTCCAAGGAGTAAGGCAGAGTTGCTGTCACTCTTCCGAGCCTCTACCGTCACCCCCCAGAATCAAAAATAAACAATTGTACTTTAGATTGCTTTTCCTAGGTTTTGTTCCTAGGTTCTCTTTTGTACAAGCGAGTTTGTATTGTGAAGTAAAAGTCCAGTCCTCCCATAAAACTGTTCTGTTCTTTTATAATCAATGGCAAACAGGATGCCGCCAGATAGTGACATTGAGTTCTCTATAGACTTAGTGCCGGGCGCTGAGCCTATTTCACAGCACGTCTATAGGGTCAACAATAGCGAGCTGGCAGAGCTGAAGAAGCAAGTCGACGAGCTATAGGATAAGCAATTTATCAGATCCAGTTCATCGCCTTGGGGTACGCCAGTTCTGTTTGTACCGAAGAAGGATGGTACGATACGCATGTGTATCAATTACAGGGCGCTCAACAATCTCACTATCAAGAACAAGTATCCGTTGTCGAGGATTGACGACTTGTTCGATCAGTTGAGCGACACGAAGGTGTTTTCGAAGATAGACCCGAGGTCCGGTTATCATCAGCTGAAGGTAAAGCGGAAAGACGTTCCGAAGATAGATTTTCGGACTCGGTACGGCCAGTACAAGTTCACTGTCATGCCATTTGGGTTGACCAACACCCCAGCAGTGTTCATGAACTTGATGAACAAGGTATTCCATCAGTACCTTGACAAGTTCATGGTGGTCTTCATAGATGACATCTTGGTCTACTCAAAGACGCCAGAGGAGCACGAGAAGCATCTGAGGATTGTGCTCGAGACTCTGAGGAAGGAGCAGTTGTTTGGGAAGCTTTCGAAGTACGAGTTCTTGGGTCATGTTGTGACCGAGCACGGGATCTCTGTGGACCAGAAGAAGATTACAGCGATAGAGTCTTGGTCTACACCCAGTTCAGTTGCCGAGATTCAGAGCTTTCTAGGTTTGGCTGGCTACTATCGGAAGTTCGTCCAGGACTTTTTACGGATTACGGAGCCGTTGACTAGACTCACCAGGAAGGACGTGGAGTTCGTCTGGACTGAGGAGTGTCAGGCCGCCTTCGATGAGCTGAAGAAGAGGTTGACATCAGCTTCGATCTTGACTTTACCATCTGGGACCGGTGGTTTCTCGATCTACAACGACGCTTCTGCCAGGGGTTTGGGTTGTGTTCTTCAGCAGCACGGGAAGGTGATTGCCTATATATCTAGACAGTTATGTCCTCATGAGAAGAACTACCCGACTCACAATCTGGAGTTGGCCGCTGTTATCTTTGCCTTACAGTTGTGGAAACACTACTTGTATGGAGAGCGGGTTGAGATCTTCACTGATCATAAGAGCTTGAAGTACGTGTTCACTCAGAAGAAGCTGAACATGCGATAGAGACGGTGGCTCGAGCTGATAAAAGATTTTGATATCGCCTTGCAGTACCATCCAGGAAAGGCCAACGTAGTTGCAGATGCCTTGAGCATGTATCTGACGACAGATCGTCATCCTTTGGCTGAACTGGACAGTTTGGGAATCGAGGTAATTATTCTGGGCATAGAGGTACAGATGTGGGGCTTACAGATTCAGTCTAAGTTGATGGGCAAAGTCAGATCAGCACAGTATGATGATGTTGCCCTGAGGAGCATCAGGGAGCAGGTGCGGGCAGGGTTGCTCGATGATTTCTCTATTGTCGGAGATGGGTCGCTGCGACACGGTCTAGACTGTGCCTTCCGAGTGGAGAGCTTCGGGAGGAGGTTCTTCAGGAGGCACATCGCTCTCAGTACTCTATACGTCCTGGGGCCAACACGATGTACAGAGATCTGAGGGAGCACGTTTGGTGGTACGACATGAAGCGCAAGGTAGCTCAGTTTGTATCTCGCTGCTTGGTATGTCAGCAGGTGAAGGCCGAGAGACAGAGGCCTGGTGGGTTGCTACAGCCCCTACCCATTCCTGAGTGGAAGTGGGAGCACATCACCATGGACTTTTGTGTCCGGACTTCCATGATCTCCTGGAAGAAAAGATACGATTTGGGTCATAGTTGATAGATTGACCAAATCGGCCCACTTCTTGCCTTTCAAAGTAGGGTTGTCTACGGAGAGGCTGGCAGATCTGTACGTTCGTCAGATCGTGAGATTGCATGGGGTTCCTGTGAGCATAGTTTCAGACCAGGATAGTCATTTCACTTTCCACTTCTGGAGGAGTTTGCAGACTAGCTTGGGCACCTCGCCCAAGTTTAGTACCGCTTATCATCCTCAGACAGACGGGCAGTCAGAGAGGACTATCCAGACTTTGGAGGATATGCTTCGTACGTGTGTGCTTGATCTCGGGGGTTCTTGGGAGGACCATATTCACCTGGTAGAGTTTGCTTAAAACAACAGCTATCAGGCCAGTATAGAGATATCGCCATTCGAGGCTATACGGACGGAGATGCCGTACTCCCTTGTCATGGGACGATGTCGGCAAGAGAGTGCTGCTTGGACCGAAGATGGTAGTGGATACAGCTGAGAAGGTCAGGTTGATTAGAGACAGACTTCGGGTGGCTCAGGATAGGCAGCGGCATTAGGCCGATAGCCACCGGAGACCGTTAGAGTTTGAGGTTAGTTTCAGTTCCTATTTTTGATGCTTGTGATTGTTTGTTTGTCTTGTGTGCTGAGTTTGTTTTATGTCTAGGCTGGTGATTTGGTGTTCCTGAAGATTTCTTCGACACGGGGCACGATTCACTTTGGCGGAGGAGGGAAGCTTAGTCCGCGCTACGTCGGACCTTTCACTATCCTTGAGAGGGTCGGTGCAGTAGCTTATCGACTAGACTTGCCACCTACGCTAGAGGGGTGCACAACGTGTTCCATGTGTCGCAGCTGAGGCGGTACGTGGCAGACCCCAGCCATGTATTGGACCATTCAGCGATCGAGGTGGGGCCTACTCTTCACTATCCAGAGCAGCCAGTGGAGATTCTGGATCGTAGGAAGAAGGTGCTCCGGAACCAGGTTATACCCTTGGTTCGTGTTGTATGGAGGCATCACTCTCCAGGTGAGTCTACCTGGGAGAGGGAGGACGACATGCGGGAGCGTTTTCCTTATCTCTTCGAGCCCCGAGGTATAATTCTTTTGTTTCTGCATGTGATTTCGATGTTTGTTTGTTTTAATTTTGAGGATAAATTTTTTTTTAAGGTGGATAGATTTGTCACCCCCAGTTTTCAGGAATAGGGGTATATTGGTCATTTTCCACTTTAGAATAATTTTGGAATTATTTATTTATTTATGATATTATTTTGGGGTTATTTGAGTCGGGTTCGAATTTCAACTCAATCCGACTTGTATCGGGGACCCGGGGTAGCTTTGACTCTAGTGGGATCCACTCATTAGTTAGGCATGGCCCACATGACAATATTTTAGTTAGTATGTTAGACTAATTATTCATGAATAGGTTTGGTTTTATTAGAGACTTAAAACTAGACTAATTTAGCCTCAACCTAAAACCTATTCCTAATATTTAAATCAATAAGACAAGTGGGGGTATTTTAGATATTTGGATAAGGGGACACCTAGCCACACTTTGCCGGCCACTAGAGGGATAGGGATGAGCCTCTCCTTGTTATTATCCACACAAATTTTCTCTCTTGTTCTTCCCCAAAATTAGATAGGAGTCTCCATTCATTTTTACCTCAAATCAATCCATTTCTTCATCAATCCCTTTCTTTTCTTCTCTATTTTCATCAAGAGGAAGAGCTAGCTAGATTTGGGAAGTTTTGGATCTTATTCATGTCCATTTGGAGGTCTCTTTGTGTTGGTGTCGTATCGGGAGGAGTTTCCTTGGATTTGATCAACCGGAAGGTATAATCTCTCATCTATTTCATTCCTACATGCATTTAGGACCATTTTTGAATCCATAGGAATGACCTCCATGGTGGTATCTCCATTTGTGTCCATTTCGTGTCCATTTGGAGGTCAATAGGATGTGTCCTGGTATAGTTTTGTGTCCTAGTGGAAAACTCCCAATTTTGGACACACCAAGTGTATGATATTTTGTGTGAATGATTTATTCCTATTTTAATCTCAGATTTTAGATTGATAGAGTGTTGCTCTTAATGTATCATATTGTATCTTAATGTATCATATAATATATATATGTATATTTTCATTGTTGTATATATATTGTGTATGTGGCAGGAGGGGGGGGCTCTCGGCGGGGAGACCCGGGATCGAGCCCCCCCTCCCGCACAAGTCGGCTGGGTGGCGTGGCCATGGGCTTGTGTGAGGATGACCGGACACCCAAAAAAAAAAATATATATATATATATATATATATATATATATATATATATATATATATATATATATATATATATATATATATATATATATATATATATATATATTCATGGGTGTGATCTAATGTATATATATTTATGGTGTGTGTGGTTCATTTTGTTTTGGTGTAGGTGTGTGTGTGGAGTTGAGTATAAAGAGTGAGAGAGGGATATAGAGAATGAGATATAGAGAGAGTGTTAGAGAGTGAGGAGTGTGAAGGAATGGGGGAAGGACTGCTGTTTAGTGCAGTATGTCGAGAGAGAGAACTGCTGCCCCCTTGGCAGCAGCAGTCCCCACAGGGGACTGCATATTCAACAGCAGCAGTAGCTGTAGGAGACTGGTGCTTTGCAGCAGTGTGTAAGGGGGGAGCAGCCACCTTTTAATCCATCCATTCCCATTCCACCAATTCGACATCCTATTCATCCATATATCCACCCTTCCATTCATTTCAGCCACCCCATAAATCCCATCCATTCCACCATTTAGTCATTCATTATGCATCCAAATTCAGCCATACACATTTTCCATTCACTCATGCAATTCAGTCATCCATATTCCATCCACCATTTAGTTCATCCAATATCCATATCACCATTCATATAGCATTCATCCATTCAATAATCCATTCATTAATCCATTCATTTCATCCATTCTTTCATTTACCAATACATGCATCCTTCCATTCATTCACTCATGCATCCATCATTTATTAACCCTTATACTCATTCATTCATTTATACACCCATTCATTCAATCATCCCTTTCATCAAAATCAGCCCCTTAGAAAATCCTTAGGTGTTTGTGTGTGTGTGTGTATGTGAGAGTCTATGAGAAGTAATAAGGAATTAGGATGTTAGCAAGGTAAGGTAAACTAGTGTTGTGTTAAAGAGTGAGTTATAGGTTAGATATGGTATTGAGTTAAGAGTAGATGAGGTTAATGTATGGCTATAGATATCAGAGCTAGAGTTGAGTGGTATCATAGGATAGCAATATGGTATCTTAGGGTAATAATAGGATTACCCTATTTCTAAGATAAGGTAATTGCCTATAGCTAAGGTATGTGATTTAGGGTTTAAGATATAAGTGAAATTGGGTTCCCTTGGTTGGTAATGGTCATAAATAGTGCTCTTAGACTAGTTTTGACCTCGGTTGACCATTTTGACAAAAAGTCAACAAAAGTCAACAGAAAGTCAAACTTAGCCTAAAAGTGACTAGAATTAATCGAAACCAAACCAGAGTTGACCAGTTGACTAAAAGTCAACAGTTGGTCAATATTAGCCTAGTTTGACCTAGGGTTGACCTAGAGTTGACCAGGGTTGACCAGTTGACTAAAAGTCAACTGTAAGTCAACCTTTGACCTAGTTTGACTTGGATTGACTTTCTGTGACCTAGTATGACCTAGTATGACCTAGTATGACCCACTATGACCCAGTTTGACCTAGTTTGACTTAGACTTGCATATCATGACTTAAATTAGTTTCCCTTTCATTATAAAACCATGTTTGACTTATAGTATCTCATCTTTAGGTCTGTCATTACTCTGAGCATCTGTTCACCTTATCAGCTCAGGACCACAGGCGAGTACATTCACTGATAGTTTTCATTGTCTTGATATCTGCTATATTCGATTCAGTTGTAGTGTCTTACTCGATTTCCAGTCACGATAGTTCACGGACTAGTAATGTTGGATCATGACATGAGATATTGTTCCTAGATTTTCTTGGTATATTGGTACATTTCCTGTCTTGTTCCCTGTACTTGTATAGACACCGATTCCTAAAGGGACTTGCTACCCTCTTATGGAATCTCGTGCCATGACGTGTCATGTCCATATCCATTATACTATTCGGGGATAAAGAATTATTAGGGGCTATGTGATCAAAGCCTTCCTGTCACTATACTTGTGCTTGCGTCACCCTTACCTCACATAGGGGTAGCGAGATCTTATTCATGTGCTCGTTATCCAGGTTGGCTGGCATGACCCTTTTAAGAGATTTTTTGTGATTGTCGGGCCCAGTGGATAGCCTGTCTTGTAACATTCCCAAGCCGGTCACATAACGCTCTAATAATTTAAGGCACATTTTATATTTATTTTATCATATCTTATATCCTGCTCAGTTCTACATTCAGTACTTTCTCACCATGCTATGATATTCATTTCTCACATGTTCTACATGCTCTTTTGCTATACCTTGATTGGAGGCTAAGTTCTGTTCGGGAGAAGTGGTTAACCCCGGTCCTTGTTTGGTTTAAGGGTTGCAACTCGGCTTCCGATTGGTTCCCAAGTCATCCTATATCTTTGTCTTGTATTTCATTATATTGTCTCTATAGAATTTGTCAATCATATGGAACTGCTGTTAGTGTTTGTACTTGCTCATTTTCCTGGCAGGATACCGTTGATATATTACAGATGATTCTGAGGTAGACTGCTCGACCTATTATGGGGTCGAGATAGATTGAGTAGTCCAGGACTGTGGCCTGATAGTAGAGCCACTAGACTTTGTACACCCAGAGTAGTATAGCTTAGTTAGGTTTGCCTGGACTGTGATCCAGCTAGTACTTTCAGACTGTAGTATTTTATATTATTTTGGACTCTATGATGTTGTGTATATCTCTGGGCTTGTGTTGGATCTTGAACTTATTTCCTATTTTCACTTCTATCATATTTTTTTCGTGCTATCTACCTTAGTTTTATCTTATGATTGAGTTATGCCATATTATATTCCTCCGTACGGAGATAACAGGTACCTTTATACTATTTAGTCGTAGTATTTACAGACGTCATATACAGCATTCTACCGCCGATTCTGCAGCGTAGGCTGGACGTACCCACGTGCTCGTGCCCCTAATCAGGGTGCGGGTCGTGACACCTCTATCAAGCACGAAGAAAATATAAGTTTTACGGTAGAAAGAGATCAAGCAAGATGCAATTCAAAGCAGTCAAACAAGAGTTCGAAAAATGGAATCAAGAGAGGAGATCAAGCATGTGGATGAGATCTTAGACTCTAATCCTATATACAGGCTTGCTTGGTACTGTAAAGTAAAAACAATTTATTCGTTGACCTGCATGGGCCACCATAAAATATAATAATGCCCCAGTCCCAAAATACGTAGAATTAGGTACGTAGACAAGCCAACCGTATAATAATATACGTAAGCTGTAAATGCAGTATAATCACGACAACTAATCTCATCCACAAAATAAAAGAATAATGATATAATATATCAACTATGAATTATCATTGTACAAGTTGTTGGGTGGAGACAGATCTACTACCAAGCATTTTTAAATGAGGAAAAATAAATACAAAGGAAAGAATTTGTAAAAAAAAGTAGCAAATGATGATCCAAGAGTATGTCCTTTTCGATAGGAAGGAGAAGATCACGACCTTGGCTATAATTTCTTATAAAGTTAAGAAAATACACATCTAGAGAGATCACCAGGTCCTCAGAGGGATGTAACAAGATACATATAAATATACCATATAATTGAATATAAACTGCTCAATAATAAGTCAATAAGATCGTAACATGGTCTAATACTCCACCATTGAATTAGCGTACCATCCCCCCAACCAAACAAGGATATGAGATGGCACCCTAATCCATGATGAAGTATCTTTCCATGCCATAAATCTGATGTAGTATCCGGACCAAGACAAAGTTCAGTATTTTATTATAACCACACCTACAACCAAATAAGGACAAGGTGTGGCACACTAGTTCGTGGCAAAATACTGTTCCAAGCCACGATCAGGTATAAGTACACAAACTAAAAGTACCTATACCTAAAGATAAGGTCACCTAACCACTCCAGTTGTAATGCAATCAAGAATAGTGTATGGTCGCACGACCTCCAAGTCAGTCAGGAGTATAATAATACAGTACAGTACCTCAGTAGCGAGTCTAAATACAATATACCATTCCTCAGTATCGAACGAGTCTATAGAATATAGTCTACCTACCTTTCCTCAGTAGTGAGCGCATCTACGATAGATAGGGTAGAGGTCACCGTCCAATTGTATTCTCCCTACCCAATATCCTAACTCCAATAACTACTTGTCTTCTATCATGCAATCCTATTAGTAGTTTTAGCCTAATGCTCGTCCTACATGTACCGCTGGCCAATCGATATGCAAGTCCGAGATCTATATGTGACTCGTGGAATACATGTGTCAAGGCCAATGAATGCAGGTGGTCTCTTAAATCTAGGTTTAATAAGTATATAAATAATTAAGTAGTAGAGAATAGAAGTAGACAATAGAATTGCATCTAAATATAACAATGTAGCACAATTTATTTTACAGAAAAGTAATAATAAATGAATGTAATATGTGAGTTGAAGTAAATAGACAGTAAGTGGCAACGTATCTTGCCCGTTAGTGACGTCTAGTATGGTACGAGGATCAAGGTGTCACGTCCCACACCCATTTTTCGGACGCGAACTCGTGAGCAAGCCAGCTACGTATCGAGCGGACTCCAGCCCGACTCGAGTACGTATAAGCTGTCTAGAGTAGGGTATCATGTCTAATCTAAACTATATCTCAATCTACATGAATCATATAAACAAGAATGAACAAGTATGGGTCATGGTCTGCAGCCCATTATCATATTATCCGATTAGACTCCAAGAATGATATGAGTCTATAAATAAGCAGAGTATATCATGGTACTGAATATAAACACGAAATGATAATAAAGAAATATCACAAGCAAATACCTGTATCATGTATCGCAATCCTCTACCATCCCGCTCTGCTAACTAACTCCATACAATCGCTAAACCTGAAGAGATCATCAGGTCCTCAGAGGACTAGCAAGATACATAAAATATGCCTACTAATATGACAGTAAATACCATATAAGAAGGATAAGAACACTGCAAGGAGAACATCTAAGGACGACGAGTCGTGTAGAAATGTAATACTAGACTTGGCTATCAATCAATCGATTAACCCCTATAGCTTGTAGTACAATGCAAGATACTCCCAATCTATAGTAGATTTTGACTGTAATACAATGCAAGATACTCTCCGTCAAGATTAGCCAATTCTAGTATTGATCTCCTCTCCTAAAGGATACAAAGTCAAGTAGACTCCTATAAATCGTAGTACAATACAATACTCCCAATTTATAGTGTCACAAGTCAAGTCAATCAATCAATCAATATGCTATAGGTCTTAGTACAATGTAAGATACTCCCAATCTATGGCATGTCTGAAGTCAAGTCAATCAAGTGATATCAAGGTAGAAGAATCGGCTATAGGTAGTAGTACAATGTAAGATACTCCCAATCTATAGTATGTCTCAACTGTAGTACAATGCAAGATACTCTTAGTCAAGATTAGTCAAGTCAAGAACAGATACAGAAACTGACAACTCAATCGCAAGGCAAGGTGTAGCTCCCCTTCTCAAAAATTTTGAAATATTTTTATTATTTATTTATTTGATTTAAATAGTGATTTTAGAATTTTATAAATGATTATTTAGTTAATTATTACGGTAGGTAACTTTAGCCGTGATGGAGTTTTGAAGTACCAGACGACTAGGAATCATGGCACGGATGGTGCAGTGGCGTGCTTTGACTAGTGTTTAGCTATGATAGGAGAATGCTGAGCCATAGGAGTGTCCTAACTAGGAAAACCAGGCCAAGTTTAGCATGACCATTATAAATAAGTTTAATTAATTATTATTAGATTTATTTACTTTGCAGGAACCCGTTGAACCAAGTTAGTCCGAACTGGGCCGAACCAAGTCCAAGCCTATGTAGTCATGCGATACGTCCAACGACATTCGTGTTGGGCTATTTTGGTATGATTGTGCTATTTTTCATTTTAATGATCTAATAAATATTTTCTAAATATTCGTCAAGTAAATATTATAAATATTGTTATTAGTTGATATTCAATAATGTTTGTATAAAAGGTCTTGTACATTTTCTGGGATTATTAGACGGTGCAAAATGGTATATACACCATTATTGGTTTATTAAATTTCGTTATTATTATTATTATTTATTGGGATTGTTATTTAATATTAGTATTTTATTGGTTATATTTAATGGTTATATTTAATTGTTATCATGTGATTATAACTTATGCACAAATATAAATATTAAATGTGTACGTGTATGTTATATATAAATAAATTTATATATGTATGCGTATGATATATAAATATATATATTAAATATATGTGTAAGTTTATTTAAATATAAATATACTATATATAAGTGGGTATATATAATATATGTGTAAAAAAAAAATAATAATATAAGTGGGTATATAATATATGTGTATATGTGTGTATATATGTATAAGTGTACATAGATACTTATGTATATAGATATATACATATATAAAAATAAAAGGAAAAAGGAAAAGAAAAAAAAATAAAAGAAAGCAGCACAGTAAATCGAGCCCGGGCCCACGAACCCTTTCCCCACAGCCGAATCTTCCCATCTGTGCAGTGAGCCCCAAGATCCCTAAGGCTCGGCCTGCCACAGGCCCACCCCAACCATCTCCTAGCAGAGCCTGTACATGAAAGCTTCCCATCCCCATATGAACCCGAGCCTGTACGTGAACTCAAGAAATATGACGAGATCGAGGGATGATGAGAAACCCTAAAAACTCTTCATCACGGCGACCACTCGACCCTCGACCTCGAGGGCGACCCTAGGCGCGCCGACCGCCGCCGCCACGAGCCGCCGCATGCGGCCAAACCACCGACGGACCTGCACGCAGACACAGCACAACAACAGCAACCACAGAGCCGACCCCCCTCAGGTACCATATTCCCATTCGAATTCCTCCATGTTACTCGATTATTTTCGAAACTACAAACTTCCAGCAGAAGACAACATAGCCACCTCGACATATCAGTAAAAAGTTTTGGATCAAGTCAATCAACCTGCCAAGGAGATCGACGCGAAGTTGAGTGAAAACCTGTCCAAAATAGGACATGAAATCCCTCTCGAACCCCAACTTGGAAGCCAGTTTACAACCTATATATTAGAGTTTTCTAGAATCTAACTTGACACAGTTATAGACAACCTAAACGAGATAAAACGCAACTGGTAGTTCCTATTTTCAATTGGTATACAGGAAGTTATTCGAATTCAAAAATCAAGAAAAACTATGAAAAACAGTTTTCAAAAACTAGAATTTCTTTCGATACGACGTGCGTTTCGCCAATCCGGGCGACGTGGTCGCGAACCGAAAGCATCAAAAGGTTTATAACGGCTTCATGGTCGTGTGGGCTTTGACGGAATTCAAATTGGTCGCGTTGCGCGACGAATTTGATACGTATCCGTCGAAATTGATCGTATCGGCCTCTGCACAAATTTTTCAATTACTTTGTGCACGCTTGTCAGATCGAGACGAAACTTGCTCAGGACCGTATTATTTTTTTGGTCCTGTATGCCAAGTTTGGTCTGATTCTGAGACAGTTGATAAAATTGCCGTTTTGTGAGCCCCACGGTCCGACTCAAAGGGTGATTTTGTTCACGGCCCGCCGAAATCCAACTTTGGACGTACGGTTGGGTTTGTATCGGAAAATTAGATCCGTAGACATGTAGTTTGACGACTTTAGAGACCGTTGACTCTGGCATGATTTTCGGTGCAAAGCGGGTCCAACGGCGGACACCGTTTTTGCCCAAAATTACCGTTTTGCTCCTATGTCCAGAATTGGACTTAAGGACAGGCAATCTTAGCTAATTTGACTATTCTGAGAACATTGGTATGTTTATTTTAGCTTTCGAAGACAGTTGTGATGACTTGGACTTTCTGACTTATTGATTGGCGATATATTGTTGGTTCTCCGTGCAACCCTCAGGCAAGTATACCTTGCCAACTTGTACAGTATAATTTATATGCATGTTCATCATCTCACTGTGGTTCTTTTTCTTACATTCATGATTGCTTTATTCCACGTCTAGTACACTCATCCTGTTATAGTTTTACTTTACGTGTTTCTAGTTGCCTGTACATTCTTGTTCCTTTCTGTTATGATAGTTCTATCTGTTTCACTGAGTTAGTTTCATATGTATTCCTTGATAGAGTCATCTAGTCCTACACCACGATTCCTTCGACTTGATTATAACTTGACTTGACTTGACATGACTTGAGTAGGAATTGACTTTGACATTCTATAGATTGTGAGTACTTACCTTGACTACGGTCTATAGGATTTTATACTAGGATTGATTACTGTCTTGGTTGTGAGTACTTGCCTTGATTGCGATTGAGAAACTATAGATTGTGAGTACTTGCCTTGACTGCAGTCTATAGCTTTGACCTATTAGCCATTTCTAGTATGGCATGCCAGTGTCTTAGGATCCTTGTGTTTAGATCTTGTGTCTTGGTCCATTTGTCTCATTGGATACCCTTGATTAATTCTTACTTCTTTGTATATTTGTACTGTTACATGTTGGCTTGTATATTATGTATCTTGCTAGTCCTCTGAGGACCTGATGATCTCTTCAGGTTAGCGACTGCGTGGAGTTAGTAGAGCAGGATGGTAGAGGATTGCGATACATGATACAGGTATTTAGCTTGTGATATTTCTTTATTATCCTCTCGTACTTTATATTCAGTACCATGATATACTCTGCTTATTATACTCATATCATTCTTGGAGTCTAATCGAACAATATGCTAATGGGCTGCAGACCATGACCCATACTTATTCATTCTTGATTTATTTGATTCTTGTGGATTGAGATATAGTTTAGACTAGATATGATACCCTACTCCGGACAGCTTATACATACTCGAGTCGGGCTGGTGTCCGCTCGAAACGTAGCTAGCTTGCTCACGAGCTCGCGTACGAAAATCGGGTGCGGGTCGTGACACAAGGTAACATGATAAACCAATAATCTAGCAATGTCAATACCCTATACGTGCACGTAATTTAGAACAAGTAAGGCAATCAAGGATGAATCAATCACAATGTGGAATCATGTGACAATATGAAAAGGAATACAATAAAGGGAGAGAAAACCATGTAAATACTGTATATGTTCGGCAAGGTATACTTGCCTGGAGGTTGTACGAAGAGCCAACAATAAACCATCAACCAGTAAGCCAAATAAGTCCAAAATCCACAAATGTCTCCGAAAGCTGAAATAGACATTGCCAACATTCTCAGAATAGTCAAATTAGCTAGGATTGCCTGTCCTTAAGTCTAAATCTGGATACAGGGGCAAAACGGTAATTTTGGGCAAAAACGATGTCCGCCATTGGACCCGCTTTGCACCAAAAATTGCCAGAGTCAATGGTCTCTAAAGTTGTCAAACTATATGTCTACGGATTGTTTTGATGATACGAACCCAACGGTATATCCAGTTTTGGATTCCAGTGGGCTGTGCACAAAATTGCCCGTTGAATCGGACCGTGGGGCCCGTAAAACGGTGATCCGATCAACTGTCTCAGAATCGAACCAAATTTGGTATACAGGACCAGAAAAATGATAGGTCCTATTGGCACAAATTTCGTCTCGATCTGACGAGCGTGCACAAAGTAATTGGGAAACTTGCACAGAGGCTGATACGGTGAATTTCGACGGATACGCCTCAAATTCGTCGCGCACACGCGACCAATTTGAGTTCCGTCAAAGGCCATACGTCCATAAAATCGTTATGCACCTTTCGATGCTTTCAGTTCGCGACCACGTCGCCCGGAATGGCGGGACGCACGTCGTATCGAAGGTTTTCGTGATTTTGAAAACAAATTTTCGGCAAACTTCGGGATTCGATTTCTCGACACGTAGTCAATGATTCCCAAATCCACAAAAAGTGCCGTGAAGTCCTATATGTTGTCTATAACTTGTTCAGGTGGAATTTCTAAATGGTTACTGGATCGATTGGAATCGATCTTCCAATGTGGGTTCATGGACTGTTTTGTGTTCTATTTAGGACAGGATTTCTCTCGATTTTGTGTCGAATTCGTGGACAGGTCGTGCGACTTAATCAAACCTAATTACTAGAGGTCCTAGATAGTTATATGGGCTGTCCATACAATTTTACCAAATCGAAGACCGTCGAGTATACGCGAAGAAATTAAATAACGAAATCGGTACCTCGGTGTACCGCTGCTGTCCTGCTCTGGGTGCGGCGGCCTTGCTGTCGGCCTCGCCACCACGCGTGGTTGGCTGGCGCCACCTGCGGTGGCACGCGCACGAGGCTGGGGTCGCCGTCGGTCGGTGCTGGGTAAGAGCGGGTTAGGGTTTTGGTGTTTTGTCGAGGAAATTCTTCTTCCTGCGCAGATATATATACCGAATATATACACTCTGTTGCTCTCGGGTTGGGAAACATAAGCGGGTGCTCTAGCTGGCCCGGGTTCGAGTATGGGGGAAATCGGGCCAGCTTGGTTAGGGCTGGGATTGGTAAGGGAAATGGGCTGGGCTGACTTATTCTAATTGTTTTCTTTTTTTTTTTGCTGGCTGGAAAGAATGGGCCGGGCTGGGACTTCTCACTGTTGGGCTGGGCTGGGACCATCCCGTATTTCACTTTCTATTTTAGCCACTATATATATTATATATTATATATATATAGGGTCCGGATCGGAGCCCCGTTTTCGGAGCCCCGCCGAAGTCCCGCGATCCTTGGCCGTGGATCGCGCGGCATCGCGTGGGCCCCTCGCGGGCCCCGCTCGATCCGATGGTGCAGGGGGGGCGGGGCTTCGGCGGGGCTCCGCGGGCGGGGCTCTTGATCCGATCCATATAGATATATATATATAATATATATATATATATATATCATAGATATATACATAAAATATATATATATATATATATATATTATATATATATATATATATATGATATATATATATATATATTTTTTTTTTTTTAAACCAAAGCCGGGGACGACTCCACCCAACCTTGGCCCGGAGGCTGTGGCCACCGCCACCCAGCCACCTCCGTGGAGGGAGGGCACGAACCCGGCCCTCACCTCCGTGCACGTGTGTTACCAGTACACCACGACTCGATGTCACATAAAATATAAATATATATATATATATATATTATATATATCTATATATATATATATATATATATATATATATATATATATATATATATATATACTATACCTATTACTAATATATTTTTTTTTTTACTATATATATATCTATTTTATATATATATATATATCTATATCTATATATATTATATATTATACGCACACAAAATACATATATTTATTTATATATTCATACACATACACACATATACATATTTCTATATTAGTTACACATATATATAATATCTCTATTTACACACATCCATTATATATATCCCTCATATCTTATATATATATATAATATATATTATTATATAGATTATATATTATATATATATATATATCTATCAAAATACTCAATTAACCAATATAATAAATCTAATAGTAATAAATACATTTATTTATCACCACAAATAATAAAATAATACTTAACTGGTGGTTTGGTGAATCTACACTACTCCCTTTATCCCGGTCCAGAAATTATACAATATGTAAAACAATATTTATATAAAAATATCAATTTTTGTACAATATTCAAACAATTAAAAAATGCACATCAATACCTAAAATAATTTAAAAAAAATTTTATACACACATAAGCCTACATGGTCGTCTTGATCTCACTACAAGATTAATGGGCTCGATTTCGGTTCGGGTCTATCCGAGCTAAATCGACACAAATCGGTCTCCTACAAGTCAATACATAATTAATAAATAATTAATATTTATAGGTTAAGTCGTAACTTGGCCTGGTTTCCTGGTTCAGACAATCCTATGCTAGGCTTTCCCCTACCATGGCTAAACACTAGTCAAGCACGCCCTGCACTATCCGTGCCATGATTCCTAGTCGTCTGGTACTTCAAAACTCAACCATGGCTAAAATCACCTACCGTAATAATTAACTAAATCCTTATTTATAAAATTCTAAAAGTCACCATTTAAATCAAATAAATAATAAAAAAATATTTTAAAGAATTTTCGGGAAGGGGAGCTACAAATCTACCCACCTTAAAATAATTTCGTCTCGAAATTCTAATTCATAGCTACTCTTTTAAATTTGAAGTCTACTATCACCTTAATCTTCTCAAATTTAATTTCTCCAAAAATATTTTACAACCTTCTCTAGCCATCTTATAACTCCGAATGCTGGAGGACTTCTACCCACCTTTGGTCACACTACTCCCTCGAAACACAGGTCACTAAAACCTTATAATCATCTAACTACCGGTAACAGTCCTTCGACACATATCTAGGGCATATGCATCAAATCCCTCATATCTATAAACAACCAAATTAAAATAATCAAGCAATTATACTATAATTTAAGAATTTCTGATGAATCCTAGATAGCACGATATTCGTCACCCCGGAATAGGAAGGCGAGATTCAATGGTACGGAAAGCAAGGGAGTATATCGAGAGTAAATATGGAGTTTTCAAGGACGTAGAGAATTTCTAGGAGAATTTCAAGGCATAGTGGATTGGATTTCTAAGGGTTTAGTCAGATGCGAGCTCGTATCAGTACAGTTACTAACCGATACGATATGCTTTGACCTGCATGGGCCACCACAAAAACTTGTTCACGACCCACACCGTTTTTTGACGCGAACTCGTGAGCAAGCCAGCTACGTATCGGCGGACTCCAGCCCGACTCGATACTATAAGCTGTCCAGAGTAGGTATCATGTCTAATCTAAACTATATCTCACCACATGAATCATATAAACAAGAATGAACAAGTATGGGTCATGGTCTGCAGCCCATTATCATATTGTCCGATTAGACTCCAAGAATGATATGAGTCTATAAATAGCAGAGTATATCATGGTACTGAATATAAAGCACGAGATAATAAAGAAATATCAAAGCAAATACCTGTATCATGTATCGCAATCCTCTACCATCCCGCTCTGCTAACTAACTGCATACAATCGCTAAACCTGAAGAGATCATCAGGTTCTCAGAGGACTAGCAAGACACATAAACATGCCTACTAATATGACAGTAATACCATGTAAGAAGGATAAGAACACTGCAAGAAGAACATCTAAGGACGAGAGTCGTGTGGAAATAATACTAGACTTGGCTATCAATCAATCGATTAACCCCTATAGCTTGTAGTATAATGCAAGATACCCCAATCTATAGTAGATTTTAACTGTATGTATACTCCCAGTCAAGATTAGCCAATTCTAGTATTGATCTCCTCTCCTAAGGATACAAAGTCAAGTAGACTCCTATAATAGTAGTACAATGCAAGACTCCAATTTATAGTGTCGCAAGTCAAGTCAATCAATCAATCAATATAAGCTATAGGTCGTAGTACAATGTAAGATACTCCCAATCTATGGCATGTCTCAAGTCAAGTCAATCAAGTGATATCAAGGTAGAAGAATCAGCTATAGGTCGTAGTTACAATGTAAG
>JANAVB010021794.1:1558196-1615836 GCA_029216955.1 Iris pallida
CCTAGTTGGATAAAGGACTATGATCGATTTAAACCCATTTAGATAATTCACACCTTTAATTTAAATTAATTTAAGTCTAGGTCAACAATATCTAATCACAAATTAATTTAAAGTAATTATTTAAGCATAAAAAAAAATATCCTTTTATAAATTAAAAACAATTTCAAATAATTAAAAAATACTTTTTCATAAAAATAAATCCAAATAACTTTACAAAACTCAATTTTTTACAAAATATACATGAATATATTTTTATGTATCTCGCACGAAAATAGTACAAATTATTTACGTAATTATTATTTTCGAAATCGGTACCTATTTTTATATAATAGTTAAAATAGCCTTTATATAATAATAAAAAATAAAAATAAAGTTTTAGCCTATAATTATTTTATATATATATATATATATATATATATATATATATATATATATATATATATATATATATATATATATATATATATTTCAAAGCAAATAAATTACATTTAACTTATACTTATTTCGAAACAAAATATTTACCTTTTAAAAAAACTAATATAAAAATTTTGTATATAAAAAAATAATGTAATAAATTTTTATCCCCATTATTTATATAATCATATGATAAAAGATCGTATACGTAGTGTTTTTTCCATTTTTCTTTTTGACTCAACAATGAATTTACTGTATAGGAATTTATCTTACATAAGAATTTAATTGGGTTTTTTTTATATAAATCCAATTTCGTTGAGTACATTTTTTGAAGCGTACGACGCCGGTTGATCCTATTTCACCATTTTTTCGGGACTAACAAAGACCACTTGGTATGAGAGAAATTTTATTGAAAATGCTCCCCTAACCAATTTTTCCATTTATTCTCCTTAGTCTTAATTTTCTTATGCCTTAGTTTGGAATCCAATATTCCCTGGATCATACAATAATCTTTGATTTTATCCCTAAGAAAAGGACAGGTGTCGTGCCAAAAGTAGGTCCAATTACGCCTATTCCTAATCCTAAATAGAATGTAACGACGTAGGGATCCATTGTAAACATAGTATCTATTTACATACGCTCGAATGACCCCTTCTCACAATAAGAATGTAGTACATAACCCTATTCCGGTCTGGTCCAGTATGGAACGAACTTATAACTATGGATCGACTCGATTCAATGATTATAAGTTCATAACCCAGCCCATTCCCATTTTGGACGAAACAAATCCACTAATTCTTTTATTCCAGTTATGGTGTATACGTATTCGTCCTCGATGTATAAATACCAATATAAATTAAAAAAATCTATAGTAAAATTTAGGGGGTTTACAATGGACATCGCCTTCTGAAGCATCTACAAGTTGTAAGCCTTCGGGCATGAGTGATTGTAATTGAGAGAAGAGAGAGAGAGAGAGAGAGAGAGAGAGAGAGAGAGAGAGAGAGAGAGCTAAGTGTTTGTATTCAGAGTGAAAGTGAGCTTGAGCCCTTGTAATCTTATATTCATTATCAATAAAGAGTAACATTTTGTACTTGCCTTTATAATACTCAACTTTTCTGCTCGGGACTTCTGTGCGACGACCCCATCGCTTAGCCTGTAATTGACCGTTATAGAATCCGCCTTGCGCAAGCGCAACCTAGGCTCGCGCGATATCACGTCCTAGCAAGGACGATCGATTCTTCAGAACCGGGGCATGACATATACACCGTGCTTTATGTTTCATTATATATTATAAATGCTGCAATTTATTCTTTCCTAGTTAGTTATCAAATTGAGTCATAATTTTGACACATGATGATATTATATTGATCTGATTCATGGGTATTGAGCTGGACTTATATTGAATCTTTGAATCACCTATTTCGTGTTATATTATCATGTTTCGTGAATCATGGGAAGGAGAAATGTCAAGTAGATATGTGACCAACAACATACCACTTAAGACATTTCTGAATGGTGGTTCGACAAAAATCTCACATATGTTCGAGCCATACCTTTTGTATCACAAACCCAAGCTGGTCACATAACGAAAATGGTATTTCAAACACACGTAGTTTATAGCCTTATTGTGCTTGATTATTGCATGATTCTAGTAGCATAGCTAGTTCTTTGATTTATTTATCATCATTTAGTTCAGTAGTTTTATTTCCATGTACAATCTCTCTTGATTTAGTTACTTTTTGAATTACTTTTATGTTGCTTTATTTGGTATCATGCGATATTGGGTATGGTAGTACTTGTTTCAATCATGACTACATCGTTTACATTTTAGGTATCTTGAGGACTTATGATTTATACATCTGTTGAGGCAGGATAAAGTTATCCCAGGATTTGACTTAGTCTATTTTCTAGTTTGAATTCTATTAGCTACTATCAGATTTGTCTTCGGAAAACTATATCTAGTTTTGTAATAATATGTGATCAAAATCTTGGAACCTTATGCTACTTTGATGGTTATTTGCTTATAAAAATCTGGTTATCTCTTTATGCTATCTGTGATTGTGTAGTTATGTTAAACTTATAAAAACAATGAGCTACCACCGATACTGTGGCATAGGCTGGGTTGTAGAAGCATGCAAAATATTAAGGAGACGCATAGATGTCATACGTCCAAAATGTAAATATTCATAAAAGTTAGGACTGTTAGTTTCTAAAGGAAAGATACATGTTTAAGAAGTGGGCCATTTAGACGCATGGTCCAATCAGACGCAAGATCTATTTTTGTCTCTTGTGTGAAGAGACAAGTCTTGAGCAGTGTGCAGTGTGCAGATTACGAGGAAGGTGTTAGTGATTTTGTCATCATTATTATTATACTTAGCCAGCTGTAAAAGAAGCAGTCCTATGCACCTACTTCCAGATCAAGGTTTGGCAGAAAGTAATTGAAGAAGCTATGCGTTCGAGTGTTGACCGACGCATAGTTATTTGGAAGAAAGTTATCATTTTGTAGTAACCAATGAGAGAAGCTATGCATTCCAGTGTTGAATGATTCATAGTGACTCAAAGAAAAGTCATCATTTACAGTAAACAATGAGAGAAGCTATGCATTCCACTGTTGAATGATTCATAGTGACACAAAAAAGTTATTATTTTGCAGTAAGCAGCCAATTGCTATGCGTCTAACAATATTTTGATGCATAGCTAGTCTCCATCAAACAGATCGTGTGCTGATATGGCAGTATTTCGTGCAACACGTCTCAAAACACGTGGTGAGCTATACGTGATTCTCGAACACGTTCACTCCCTACTAATCTCCAAGGCTCATGTGCCTACCCAGACTCATGCATCTCCGAGGCAGAAGATACTATATTTTCTACACATACGCACATGGCTATTCCAGTGAAGAAAAGCTATAAATAGAGGACAATTTCTTTCTCGCAGGACAGAGGCAGGAAGGACACACGGAGAGAACACATGCATAAGGAAAGACTATGTAAATTGCTTCTTTGCCAAGAACTTTCAGAGACAAAGAGAGAGAGCTTTCAGTGATAAAGTTCCCCTTGCAATCAAAAGTTCATCAACCATCAAGCTTCAACAACTTCTGCATCAGATCGTCAACGAAGTAGAGAAGTCAAAGTAGACTTAATCTTCATCGCCCCAATCCCTAGATTTTTATTGTACTCAAAATTCTTGTTTAAGATTCTTGTTGTACTTTTTCTTTTTATAATAATACAAAAGATCCCTACATACCTGGACTCTTTTTTGTGTTGAAACAAAAATGGCGACTCTGCCGGGGATAACTTTCTCCACCGACGAGAAAGTGGTGGCATAGTCTGATATGAACAAGCCAGGTTCAGTTGGAAAGATGTTGGTTGTACAGTTCGACCAACAAGCATATGAAGCAATGCTGTCGACAATGACTCTACTCCGACTATCAAGAGGCAGAAATCTATGTCTGTTCGTAAGACTTGGGTCCCAAAGTCTCTCCTTGCTCTCCCTAACGCCGCTGATGGTAAAAGGAAAGCTCTGGCCTTTTTGAGCCTGATTGACAGTTCAGAGGTGCATGGCTCAGTACTAGCCACAATACTGTCTAAAGAAGTTCCTGCTGTCCAGACGCATGAAACACACCATGCATCTAGAAGAGCCTCAACCAATGAGCTACCAGCTAAGCTTTGTGTTTCTCATGGGAAGAAGAATGTTAAGCAGATGCATGCTAATCATGCGTCTGGGAAGAAAGTTAACGCTTGTAACAGATCCCTTCATTCCAATATGGGCAAAAAGAACGTACAACTTTTGAATTCTGGCAGAGAAAAATACTATGACGCTATGAATTTAAATATTGGAACTTCTTCCTCAGAATTAGTGCATCAAGGTGAAGGTTTTGCCTCAATACAGAACTTTGGACACATAAATAGGGATAGGAAGTCTGTTTTCCACAGACTTTCATTTTCTAAAGATTCTATGCATTATGAAGGAGGCTTGATTCGTGCATCCATCCGTGTTATACGTGCTGATGATGGCAAGCTATACAAGATGAAGTCTATGCGCCCCAGCCAGTCATCCGCCTCTCTTCCATACACTATGGACTCATGTACATTGCCTAATATACCTAAAATGAGTTCGCATAACAAAACAACTCAAGATTTAAGTGCTGGGGGTTCCCGTGTACGTAAAATAGGTCAGCAAGTTAAGAAACCAACTCTCCCATGCATGGACTTTGTCCAGACGCATAGAAAGGGAAATAAGGTTATACACCCTTCTGTCGATTTGCATGATATGCTTCGGCATAAGTGTAAATCAGCAGAGGTGTCAACAAACACAATTATGTCTTGTCAGAGACATTTCTGTACAAAGATTGTTATCAACTGTTGTTGCTCAAAGGCAGATGATCAATCAACCAGGCAATCTGTTTTCACCAGATTGTAACCAAACTCTTTGGATTTGTCTAGTCTTGGACGACAACTTTCGGATATTGAAGATGAATTACAAGAGGCCTCGGTCAATGCAACATCTACTCAAGGTGGCACCCAAGCACCTTCATCCTCTTCATCTGGGAGAGACCAAAGAGCTACACCTGAAGGGGTTTATCAAAAAACCTGTTTTTGATCTAGGCATTCCGCTGGTGCACTCCATGATTATGAATAAGATAATACTGGCAGTAGCATCCTTCCGGTATTTTACCATTCTACATCCTAATCTGATGAGAGAGTACCTCATATTTCGGAAAGAGATGATACAGTTTCACAATCAGGATCATGCAATACTGGTTCTGGTGCTCCTTTGCATACTTCTCCATCTGGAAGTCCACTTATGACTTCTGTATATGTGACGGGTAATGAAGAAGGTGTTACTAGTGATCGACAGAGAATTGACACTTTGAAGAATATGTTACAAAATATTATGGCGATGATGCAGCAGATACAAACGACTATGAACCTTCAAACGAATCTGTATCAACCTCATTCATCAGTTCAGTCTCCTGTTAATCAAGATACAGTAGGGGTGTCTTTTAACCCTAATCCATCACCAATAGTCGAAAATGTTTCTATGCCAGTATTACAATAGGCATAATCAGCTGTCAAAAAGTCGACTCCTGCAAGCCAGTTAATCGATACTATTGAAGCTATTCGGGGTATCGATGCTCAATTAGGTGACGTCACTTCGAAGGAGGATGACATCACTTCGAAGGAGGAACTTCATCAGATGGGAATGTCATGTCCTTATCCTTCAGAGTGGGATGATGTAGTTTGTCCTCTAGAATACAAACCTTAATCCATGATCCATATGATGGAACAAGCTCCCCAAAGCAGCATTTGACGTACTTCTATTCCCAGACCGTTCACATACCAAGGAATGATGCACTATGGTCCAAGTTATTCATTAGTACATTGAAAGCTGTAGCTTTTGAATGGTTCTGTAATCTGCCGGATGGTTGTATCAAAACTTTCAAAGATTTGGAGAAATTGTTCCTTACTAGATTCTACAAAGGAACATGTGATGTCTTTATGTTAAAACTCATTGCCATAAAGCAAGATAACAAAGAGTCAGCCCATGAATTCATTGAATAGTTCAGGAGGCTGTCGATGAAATTGCATCCTGGGATACCTCAGACGGTGCTAATTAACACATGTAGGGGTACCTTTTTACCCACAGTCAGATTCTGCATTAGCCTCGAAGATTATAATGATTGGCCAGCCTTCATCGCTGCTGCTGAGAAAGCCGAAGAATCAGTCCAGGTCCTACATTTGATTGAACTGAAGTCACCCGATGACAAAGGAAAGCCTTCCCAGAATAATAATACTTCTGGGAAAACCAAAAAGGGTAATGAGTCCTTCATAGTGGATGTTTCAGCTACTTCCCAACCTAAACAAAAGATTTAACTACTTCAAGACCTAAGCCACATTATACCTTCAATGAAGCCCTCACACTGGACATCTTCCAGGTACTGATGAAAGGGAATACGCTACAACTTCCTCCCCCTTGAAGGCCTGAAGAAGTTGGGCGAACCAACGATCTGAAGTATTGCTTTTATCATCAGTATGTACATTACCCTATGAAGGATTGATACATAATAAAGAATCATATCCAACAGTTGTTGGATTCAAAGGCCATTACACTACATACAGACGAGAAACAAGTTTTCGCAAATCTTGTTTCTCTCCAATTTGGAGACTTCCCTACAATCGAAGTGCAAGATGGTGTCACATCGATACTAAAGGCGACGTTACAAATTGTCAATCTCCTTTTGGCTCGTGTAACCACCACTTTTCTAAAATAAGGATATTTTGGTAATTATGTGATTTTATTTTTTTTGGATTAATTTATAATATTTTAATTGGTGTTGTGTTAGTAGTCGGTTTAACCTAACCATGATTAGAGACTAACCATGACATTAGAAATCTAATTACCTGTCACACTCACTTTTTCTAATTAGGGGTATTTTAGTCATTGTGCATTATTTTTGAATTTATTTAAATTATTAATTAAATTGGTTGTTGTGTAATTTGGATTGAAGTTTGGTAGGACCAAGATGGTATAACCTTAGTCAACCTTGATTAGAAGTCTAATAATGTAATTAGATTTATTATTGGCTTTTTAGATTTAAATTAGAATTATTACCTATTTTTTTAGAATTATTTAATGATTTTTATGTCATTTTTTATAAGCCTTTAAAGCCTTTTGTCATTGGGCCTTTGTAGCAACTTAAGAGTGCTTGGCCCATGACTTAACCCTAACCCTAATACCCCCCCTAGCATGGCCGGCCAAGCACAGCAGCCCTGTCACGACCCGCACCCTAGAGTAAGGGCACGAGAAGTGGGTACGTCCAGCCTACGCCGCAGTGTCGGTGGTAGAACGCTGTTCTAGGTCATGAACTATAACTAACATAATATGAATACTCTCCATAAGGAGGCCAACACAGAGGTATAACTCAATCACAATCTATAGATAGAAAATGGTACGATAAAATAGATAAGGAAATCCTCAACTGAGGTACAACAGAAACTAAATATAAGTCTCAACATCTCTACAACATACAACTCTGAAACAAAGACATAAGCTAAACATGAAAGGAAATAGTCTAAGCTGCCTGAACCTCGCCAGGGGTCCAGGTCGCGAGTGTCATCTAGGCAAGCTCCAAGTAAGGGGGTGCAGGGTTCCTCATCATCCTTTGTAAAATTTTCAACAGGTCCAGTCAGGACGGGAGCGAGCACAGTACATCTCATGCAGTTCATATCATGGCAGAAAATATAAAGCAGGCAATAGAATAAAATACATGAACGCTGTAAGAAGATGTACATGAAACAGGAGAGATATTTGATAACTGGAAATATATACATGATAAGTAAGAACAGTAAGTGACTAGTGATTTAGAGTACGAGATGGCATGTAATTGGCTTAGGTTGAACATGATGTACATGAGTGAACATGTGGGACATCAGCCAATAAGGCTGATGTGTACATGATAAACATGAAAAGTAACAGAGTGAACATGATGGGTAAATCACATGACCATTTATACTCACCCCTACCCACAATTAATACACAAGGATCTAGTCCCGTTACGTTACGTACATGATGTTTTGGTTATACAGGAAACACATGAGGAAACATGAGCGTACATGGAAGAACATGAGAGTACATGAACGTACATGTAAGAACATGAGAGAACATGAGTGTACATGAATAACGCCGAAGCGAGGAATACATGATGTACATGAAACACATGTCATAAAGTATCCGATGCTCCCGCTAAGGGGGATAACATCCCAAGAAGAGATCCGTATAGTACTAATCCGTGATGATAACGTGACAGCATCAAGTAAAAGTAATCTAGAGCGAGAATATAAATCGTGACAAGTATGAAACGATCAGAGAATGTACTCGCCTCGTATCTGAATGTCTGAAGTAAATGTACTGTCCGAGATGAGGTACCTGACTCCTAGTTAGAGCAACACAAGTCAAGATGTATACAGAGGGTGAGATATGAAATGTACAATGCATCTGCATGCTGTCTAGGTCAAACTAGGCTAAAGTCGACACTTGGTCAACTCTAGTCAACCACACTAGTCAAACTAGGTCAAGTCCTAGCCCAAACAAGTCTAACAAGTCTCACTAGGCCTAACCAAGCCTAGTCTATCAATCACACACCAATCACAAGGCTATACAAGCCAAACACAAGCACATATCAAGGCACATCCTATTCATGCATATTCAACATTATATATATATAAAAAGAGGAAGGAACTAACATGTAAGCTATGTGTGTGTGTGAACATGGATGTGTACATGAAAAGAGAAATCAACACTAGGCCATATATCTTATACCCACATATATATCTATATACACATATATGTATATATATGTATATAAGATTACATGTATTTATACAACATTATACATATAGAGTGAGTTAGAGAGGGAAGAGCTAGCATTATGAAAATGGCTAAACACACATTATCTATATAGGCACTGCCATACTATTGCATTCCACATTAGGCTCTACGCATTACACTATCTCATTTACACATTCACATTTATATCACATTCATATATGGGTATTCATATATACTATGTATATATACGTGTGCATAAAGAGAGAGGGAAGGCCTGTGTGTGAACATGAGATAAACTTGTGTGTGTGAGGGTGTATGAGTGTAGTGTGAGGAAAACAGTGGGGGGTCACATATGTGTATGTGTGTGTGTGTGTACTGTGCAAAAGTGAGAGGGTGATATATGTGGCCTTGTGTGTGTTATCTGAAAATTAGTGAAAAAAAGGAATAAATGTGTATAACCTAGGACAAAAACAGTGAACTAACTTCCTATATCAACATGAATTCCTACATTACAGTGAACTACCCTATGTGTATTTGTATTTATGGGAAGTCTCAGGTATTTGTACATACAATAGATTTAAGGTTTGCTAAATACAATCCCAGGTTCATTCTCTACCAAGCCTATAGTGTACTACCCATATACATTCATCAAAATTAGGCTTTAAAAAGTAAATGTGTGGGTGTACTTGTGTGCAGGAATTAGCTAACAGTCCTAAAACAGTGAAGAAAATAACATGTGTGTATGCATAGAAACCCAAACAGTTAAGAGTGTGTGAGGGAAACCAGTGTGTGTGTTAGGCAATGGTGTAGCACAGGAATTTAAATTGTAGGAATGAACAGTGGGTGATTATGGATAATAGGCAACTCCACACATTTCTAAAACTGGAAACAATCACAGATTTCTGTCAAAGTGAGCACATCACTTATATTTAGGAAAAAGGGAAGGGAATCAAATCATGGGTTAGCTCTAGAATTTCACAGTTACTTAACTAGCATGCCCTACATGAAATGAGTCACATTTATCAATGAAATTCAGGTTTGCAAGGAGAACCCAATCTCAGTTTTGTTTAAACCCCATCCATTCTCAGGTTTTGGCTTCATTAGGAGATCCCAGGTTTTACATTATCAGTTTTCTAAACATACAACCCAAATTTCTCATATATGAACCTATCATTTTGTCTATGTATATAGCAATGAAATAACATATCAATAACCCAACCTAAATTCTCAGTTTTCCATTACATAAGGAAATCTCAGGTTCTTAAATGTATAGAACCAACTCAGTTTTTAAACTTAGGAATCTCAGGTTAATCATTCAATTCAAACCAACTCAGTTTCCTACATCTAACCACAGGTATAAACCGCATCAGCCAATAAGGCTCATAACAAAACTCATAACCCAAACATGTTTATCATGTATTAACATCAAAATTAACATTTAATCAACAATTTGAATACCAATGAACTCTGAAAATTGAAAACTAAGCATGGTATCAGTGAATGTGTTCAGTTAAGTGCTCGAACTCAAAATTGAACCCCAGTGCATATCCCATATGAAACTCAGGAATGTAGGATTGATTCTTAGGCATGTACATACATGTAGATATCATAATTGGGTATCAATTTGCATTATTTAACAATTCAATAAATCAATTTAACTCTGAATTTCTCAGGAATGAACACAGTATCAGAAAACTGGGGAATTAGGGATTCGAATATGGAAAACATGTTAATATTAACAATTAATGGTTGGTAGTACATTGTGGATATGTGTACGTGTCACACAAGAAATAATGTGTCCAATAAACACGACACAGACGTGTCCAAACAGCCAAAATACATAAAACACAAGTCTGCAAACAGACAGTGTCGTGCACGTGTTCCAGAGAGTCTAGGACACGACACGACACGAAATAGGTCTCGTGATCACACACGTGGGTTCGCCTAGGGTAGGGCTAGGGGCCTAGCACCCTGAATCAAACCCACATGTCGCCGTGTCCGACTTATCAAGTCGTATCCGAGCCCGAAATCGCACTGTGCACGCATAGTGCAAATCCAGTGCCGACACAAATACGTGTCGGATACGACACGACGTGTCGTAAAACTTGAGGGGGGGTCTGTCAGTGATGGCCCCCTCCTCTGTGTCAAATAACTCGTGTCCAAGTGCACTGTGCAATGCGCACGAACCATGTGGTAGCAGGACACTGCCACACTGTGCAGTGCAGTGTGTGCAGCGTGTTCGTGTCTGATTTTGACACGGACACGACACGATAATGTGCTCAGTGATAGTGATTTGTGATCAGCACCTATAGGGCTAGAAATGTGTTCAAATAGTTTTCGAAAATAACAACATTTTGTTCACAGAGGCAAATCATCAAACACTTGAATATTAACCTAGATACGTGTCCGCTACGGACACCAAACCTAATCTAATTCCTACAAAACTTAGCCTATAGATCCCTGGTACCTAGATGCATGCATTCATGAAGAGAAATCACAATATTACTAGGTTTTAGGGCATTTTACCTATTGAGTGAAAACTCAATGAAAACCAAGGAAAAAGGGGGGGTGTTCTTCTTCAAAAGATGATGCCCAAAGCTTGTGCAACCTTGCTAGCTAGCTCCCCTTAGCACCCTCAATGGTAGGGGATCCCAATGCAAGAAGTTTGGCTCAATTTGGAGTTGTTTTGGATATTTGGGGAGAAGTTTAGGGAAGAACACAAAAGAGGCAAATAGAATGAATTAAAAATGATGCAAATGATTAATGGGATGCATTTATAGGGGGTGGGGATGTGTGTTGGCTGCCATTAAGTTAGGGTTAGGGTTTAGGATGAGGGGCTAAGGTTTCTCCAACAATTTCTAGCTAATCTAAGGGCTCACAATTAAAGTAACATCCTTTAACCTTTAGCCTAAAATATCTCTTAACAAATATCTAGATATTTCACTAATGTAATTTCTTAATGAAACCCTCTAACTTAGTCTCTAGGGTCATGATTAACAATCTAGATTAGGCTAACTTCTAGGTCAAGACTCAACAATTTAACTAACACATATTTAATTAATATAATTCACAAAATCACAAAAGTGTCAAAATGACCAAAATACCCCTAGGCTTAAAAGTAGAGATTTGAAATCCTAAACACATGATTAGGTCTCATTGGTCATGATTAGTCTTCTAGGTCATGTATGACTAATGTTACACTAGCAAAACACCAATTCACATTTCACTCAATTAAATAGTTTTAAAATAACTAAAAATCACCAAAAATCATCTCATGACTAAAATATCATTATTAAATGATTTAAAATATAAAAGTTCAAAATTACCCTCATTTGGAAAAGTGGGTGTTACAAGTCTACCCTCCTTAAAAGAATTTCGTCCTCGAAATTAAGATGGTCGTACTTCTTCTAGAGTCTCGTCCCCAACAATCATAGTCTCAGAACTACCTAAATCCTATAATTTAAAAGAATAGCATACAGGATCATGGCATATGGTGGCAGTTGAAAGTCTCACCTAGGTATACTAGTCATGCTAAACCCAAACGGTCATAGGATATCAAAACATACAAGCAATCTGGGGTGCTAAACTGGAAAAGTTACAGAAACAACAAATCATCAAGGCTGTAATGCAGTCTATTATTCTGTATGAAAACTGGTAAATATAAACAACAGAGAACCAGCTACAAGGGTCCCTACTCTAAAGCCAGGGCTATACTATCATTCCTAAGATAAAGGCCTAATCACAACTCATCAAATCATCATACTAAGAAAGAGTTATAACTAATGAATTTCTTTAAGGAATTAGACTAGTCAACTAAAGTTATCCCTACTCCTAAGTTATTTGATGATGGAAAACAAATTTTTTTTTTTTACAGAAGAGAAATAAAAGAGGTGATACTTTAAAAACCTTCAAGATATAATCTGATAATCACATGCGTCTGTCCAAAATCATGATACTCAGAATCCTCGCCACGCTAGTAAGCAAGGCTGCAATGAACGGTAGAGTCCATAACTGGGGTATGCATCTCTATGATCAAGTCGTCTGGAATCCTCGCTATGCCGACTAGTATAGCTGCGAGAAATTCCAATCTCATGATCAAGATATGTACATCCGAAGTCAGGTCCCTATGTTCTTGCCACGCCGGCTAATATAGCTGCGGTAAACTCTAGGTTCCATAATAAAGTAGACATTTTTACCATCCCTGTTATTTCCGTCAACATATGTTATCAGAAGATATCGTAACTCGGATCATAAAATTCATCTCGATAAAAAAAAATCAAATCAACAACGATCCATCAAAATCAGATTCAAATATAAAGGAGTAAGGGTAAATCAAAACAAGAGAAAAGGATTTCAAATTTGAAGTTCAGAATGAGATTCTCAAGGGGCATCCTAGGAATCTCTCAAGGAATTCTAACTGTGATTGAGTACCTCAAAAATATCCTACTACTACTGCAGGCTGTAGTGATACTCTAGTTCGAATATCACTACATAAACTCGACCTGCATGGGCCACCACTAAAAACGTGTCACGACCCGCACCCTAGAGTAAGGGCACGAGAAGTGGGTACGTCCAGCCTACGCCGCAGTGTCGGCAGTAGAACGCTGTTCTAGGTCATGAACTATAACTAACATAATATGAATACTCTCCATAAGGAGGCCAACACAGAGGTATAACTCAATCACAATCTATAGATAGAAAATGGTACGATAAAATAGATAAGGAAATCCTCAACTGAGGTACAACAGAAACTAAATATAAGTCTCAACATCTCTACAACATACAACTCTGAAACAAAGACATAAGCTAAACATGAAAGGAAATAGTCTAAGCTATCTACTCTATACAAGGTATCATCCTGAGCAGCTGCCTGAACCTCGCCAGGGGTCCAGGTCGCGAGTGTCATCTAGGCAAGCTCCAAGTAAGGGGGTGCAGGGTTCCTCATCATCCTCTGTAAAATTTTCAACAGGTCCAGTCAGGACAGGAGCGAGCATAGTACATCTCATGCAGTTCATATCATGGCAGGAAATATAAAGCAGGCAATAGAATAAAATACATGAACGCTGTAAGAAGATGTACATGAAACAGGAGAGATATTTGATAACTGGAAATATATACATGATAAGTAAGAACAGTAAGTGACTAGTGATTTAGAGTACGAGATGGCATGTAATTGGCTTAGGTTGAACATGATGTACATGAGTGAACATGTGGGACATCAGCCAATAAGGCTGATGTGTACATGATAAACATGAAAAGTAACAGAGTGAACATGATGGGTAAATCACATGACCATTTATACTCACCCCTACCCACAATTAATACACAAGGATCTAGTCCCGTTACGTTACATACATGATGTTTTGGTTATACAGGAAACACATGAGGAAACATGAGCGTACATGGAAGAACATGAGAGTACATGAACGTACATATAAGAACATGAGAGAACATGAGTGTACATGAATAACGCCGAAGCGAGGAATACATGATGTACATGAAACACATGTCATAAAGTATCCGATGCTCCCGCTAAGGGGGATAACATCCCAAGAAGAGATCCGTATAGTACTAATCCGTGATGATAACGTGACAGCATCAAGTAAAAGTAATCTAGAGCGAGAATATAAATCGTGACAAGTATGAAACGATCAGAGAATGTACTCGCCTCGTATCTGAATGTCTGAGTAAATGTACTGTCCGAGATGAGGTACCTGACTCCTAGTTAGAGCAACACAAGTCAAGATGTATACAGAGGGTGAGATATGAAATGTACAATGCATCTGCATGCTGTCTAGGTCAAACTAGGCTAAAGTCGACACTTGGTCAACTCTAGTCAACCACACTAGTCAAACTAGGTCAAGTCCTAGCCCAAACAAGTCTAACAAGTCTCACTAGGCCTAACCAAGCCTAGTCTAGCAATCACACACCAATCACAAGGCTATACAAGCCAAACACAAGCACATATCAAGGCACATCCTATTCATGCATATTCAACATTATATATATATAAAAAGAGGAAGGAACTAACATGTAAGCTATGTGTGTGTGTGAACATGGATGTGTACATGAAAAGAGAAATCAACACTAGGCCATATATCTTATACCCACATATATATCTATATACACATATATGTATATATATGTATATAAGATTACATGTATTTATACAACATTATACATATAGAGTGAGTTAGAGAGGGAAGAGCTAGCATTATGAAAATGGCTAAACACACATTATCTATATAGGCACTGCCATACTATTGCATTCCACATTAGGCTCTACGCATTACACTATCTCATTTACACATTCACATTTATATCACATTCATATATGGGTATTCATATATACTATGTATATATACGTGTGCATAAAGAGAGAGGGAAGGCCTGTGTGTGAACATGAGATAAACTTGTGTGTGTGAGGGTGTATGAGTGTAGTGTGAGGAAAACAGTGGGGGGGTCACATATGTGTATGTGTGTGTGTGTACTGTGCAAAAGTGAGAGGGTGATATATGTGGCCTTGTGTGTGTTATCTGAAAATTAGTGAAAAAAAGGAATAAATGTGTATAACCTAGGACAAAAACAGTGAACTAACTTCCTATATCAACATGAATTCCTACATTACAGTGAACTACCCTATGTGTATTTGTATTTATGGGAAGTCTCAGGTATTTGTACATACAATAGATTTAAGGTTTGCTAAATACAATCCCAGGTTCATTCTCTACCAAGCCTATAGTGTACTACCCATATACATTCATCAAAATTAGGCTTTAAAAAGTAAATGTGTGGGTGTACTTGTGTGCAGGAATTAGCTAACAGTCCTAAAACAGTGAAGAAAATAACATGTGTGTATGCATAGAAACCCAAACAGTTAAGAGTGTGTGAGGGAAACCAGTGTGTGTGTTAGGCAATGGTGTAGCACAGGAATTTAAATTGTAGGAATGAACAGTGGGTGATTATGGATAATAGGCAACTCCACACATTTCTAAAACTGGAAACAATCACAGATTTCTGTCAAAGTGAGCACATCACTTATATTTAGGAAAAAGGGAAGGGAATCAAATCATGGGTTAGCTCTAGAATTTCACAGTTAACTTAACTAGCATGCCCTACATGAAATGAGTCACATTTATCAATGAAATTCAGGTTTGCAAGGAGAACCCAATCTCAGTTTTGTTTAAACCCCATCCATTCTCAGGTTTTGGCTTCATTAGGAGATCCCAGGTTTTACATTATCAGTTTTCTAAACATACAACCCAAATTTCTCATATATGAACCTATCATGTTGTCTATGTATATAGCAATGAAATAACATATCAATAACCCAACCTAAATTCTCAGTTTTCCATTGCATAAGGAAATCTCAGGTTCTTAAATGTATAGAACCAACTCAGTTTTTAAACTTAGGAATCTCAGGTTAATCATTCAATTCAAACCAACTCAGTTTCCTACATCTAACCACAGGTATGAACCCCATCAGCCAATAAGGCTCATAACAAAACTCATAACCCAAACATGTTTATCATGTATTAACATCAAAATTAACATTTAATCAACAATTTGAATACCAATGAACTCTGAAAATTGAAAACTAAGCATGGTATCAGTGAATGTGTTCAGTTAAGTGCTCGAACTCAAAATTGAACCCCAGTGCATATCCCATATGAAACTCAGGAATGTAGGATTGATTCTCAGGCATGTACATACATGTAGATATCATAATTGGGTATCAATTTGCATTATTTAACAATTCAATAAATCAATTTAACTCTGAAATTCTCAGGAATGAACACAGTATCAGAAAACTGGGGAATTAGGGATTCGAATATGAAAAACATGTTAATATTAACAATTAATGGTTGGTAGTACATTGTGGATATGTGTACGTGTCACACAAGAAATAATGTGTCCAATAAACACGACACAGACGTGTCCAAACAGCCAAAATACATAAAACACAAGTCTGCAAACAGACAGTGTCGTGCACGTGTTCCAGAGAGTCTAGGACACGACACGACACGAAATAGGTCTCGTGATCACACATGTGGGTTCGCCTAGGGTAGGGCTAGGGGCCTAGCACCCTGAATCAAACCCACATGTCGCCGTGTCCGACTTATCAAGTCGTATCCGAGCCTGAAATTGCACTGTGCGCGCATAGTGCAAATCCAGTACGGACACAAATACGTGTCGGATACGACACGACGTGTCGTGAAACTTGAGGGGGGGTCTGTCAGTGATGGCCCCCTCCTCTGTGTCAAATAACTCGTGTCCAAGTGCACTGTGCAATGCGCACGAACCATGTGGTAGCAGGACACTGCCACACTGTGCAGTGCAGTGTGTGCAGCGTGTTCGTGTCTGATTTTGACACGGACACGACACGATAATGTGCTCAATGATAGTGATTTGTGATCAGCACCTATAGGGCTAGAAATGTGTTCAAATAGTTTTCGAAAATAACAACATTTTGTTCACAGAGGCAAATCATCAAACACTTGAATATTAACCTAGATACGTGTCCGCTACGGACACCAAACCTAATCTAATTCCTACAAAACTTAGCCTATAGATCCCTGGTACCTAGATGCATGCATTCATGAAGAGAAATCACAATATTACTAGGTTTTAGGGCATTTTACCTATTGAGTGAAAACTCAATGAAAACCAAGGAAAAAGGGGGGGTGTTCTTCTTCAAAAGATGATGCCCAAAGCTTGTGCAACCTTGCTAGCTAGCTCCCCTTTGCACCCTCAATGGTAGGGGATCCCAATGCAAGAAGTTTGGCTCAATTTGGAGTTGTTTTGGATATTTGGGGAGAAGTTTAGGGAAGAACACAAAAGAGGCAAATAGAATGAATTAAAAATGATGCAAATGATTAATGGGATGCATTTATAGGGGGTGGGGATGTGTGTTGGCTGCCATTAAGTTAGGGTTAGGGTTTAGGATGAGGGGCTAAGGTTTCTCCAACAATTTCTAGCTAATCTAAGGGCTCACAATTAAAGTAACATCCTTTAACCTTTAGCCTAAAATATCTCTTAACAAATATCTAGATATTTCACTAATGTAATTACTTAATGAAACCATCTAACTTAGTCTCTAGGGTCATGATTAACAATCTAGATTAGGCTAACTTCTAGGTCAAGACTCAACAATTTAACTAACACATATTTAGTTAATATAATTCACAAAATCACAAAAGTGTCAAAATGACCAAAATACCCCTAGGCTTAAAAGTAGAGATTTGAAATCCTAAACACATGATTAGGTCTCATTGGTCATGATTAGTCTTCTAGGTCATGTATGACTAATGTTACACTAGCAAAACACCAATTCACATTTCACTCAATTAAATAGTTTTAAAATAACTAAAAATCACCAAAAATCATCTCATGACTAAAATATCATTATTAAATGATTTAAAATATAAAAGTTCAAAATTACCCTTATTTGGAAAAGTGGGTGTTACAAGCCCCCCTCTCATTTGTGTAGAAATCACACAGCCTCCAAGTTCAACCCTAGTTTCTTCTTTTCTTCAAGACCCTAACTTTCTCATCTGGCATACGATTCGTGCCAAACTGTAAAACCCCAATATTTTTTTATTATTTTAATGCTTTAAAAATTATTTTCTATATTTATTTGAATTTATTTGGTATATGTGTAATTGTATATGTGTATAATATATGCAAGTTTGTGTGCTTGATATTTTAATACTACTAAATATAGCCTACCTTGGTTACAAAATATTTATGATATTTAATTAGGAATTATATAATATTTTATTGTGAATAATATACATATATATATATATATATATATGTATATATATAGATATACAGATATATATATATATATATATATATATATATATATATATATATATATATATATATATATATATATATATATATATATATATATTTGTAGATTGTTTAAAAAAAAAAAGAGTTGGTGGGGGGGCTGAAACACCCAAAGCAGCAGTGAGCTGCGGTGAGAGGGGGGTGGGCCCGACCCCCACAACTAAATTTCTTAGCAGCAACTTGCTGCTGTGACTTTAGCACCGAGACCCACACAAATCCTATTCAAACCTTTAGAAGCCCGACCACCAAATACCAAGTAAACCCAAGCAACAGTAGCTGCAACCATTAAATGCCGACCCCTTAATTTCATTGAAGCCAGCAGCAATAGTTGCAACACTTTAGCACCGAGCCGACCCCACAATGCAACTCCTAATAGCAACTCCTTAGGAAAACTCGACCCCACACCAATACAAACCGAGCCCCTCCCCTATTCTAATACTAATAGGAAAAGTAGTCGGCAGCAGCAGTATTAAAACCCACACGAAACCGAAACCCTAATCCTCCATAACCTTTCACCCTCCACATCTCCTCTCCATCTCGAACCTTAGACGGACTACCCAGGCTGTTGGCGGCGCCGCACCACCGTGCAAACGCTGCCGAACAACTCAGGCCGGCCGCACCATTGGGCGTTCTCAGTTTTTGCGAACAACAAGGTACCCTTCTTCCAATCCACTTTTCTTCACGCACGCTCGATGATTTCTCGAACTATAAATTTTTGCGCGCAACCCATATGAACCCCTCCAATCCCCTTCTGATAGAATCCTGGGAACCCCAGGGGATTGCTCGAAAAATTGAGGCAAAGTTGTCCCAAAAACTGTTGAAAACAGAGTTTTAATCCAGTCCCAAACCTCAACTTAGAAGCCAGATTCCGAACTGTGTGTCGAGATTTTTCAGAAACTAATTGAACACAGGTAAAGACAACATAACCACGATTAAAACGAATTTTGTATATCTGAATTTCATTTTCTGTGCGAGTATTAAATCAGCGTTAAACTTGGGCGAAAAACTGTTTTCTAAAGTGTAAATTTCAGAAAATTTCCACGATACGACGTACGCCCCGACAAACCGGGCGACGTTGTCACGCGTTATATGCATCGAAAGGCGCGTATGGACGTTGCGGACGTGTGGGAACTGACGGAACTCAGTTTCGTCACGTTTGTGCGACGAAATCAACGCGTATCCGTCGAGATACCCCCGTATCGACGTTTTGCAAACTTCTCCATAACTTCGTGTACGGTCGTCGAATCAAGACGAAACTTGCGCCAACAGGTCCGGATCGAAATTCTGGTCCTGTATGCCAAGTTTGGTTCGATTCTGAGAAGGTCGAATCGGAACCCAATTTTGGCGGGCCCGCGACCCACTCAAACGGGCGATTTTGTACACGGCTCCTCGGAATCCAAAACTGGACATACCGTTGAGTTTCTCTCCTCAAACTGAAACCGTAGACATGTAGTTTGACGACTTTAAAGACCATAGACTTTGGCACGCGTTTCGGTGCAAAGCGGGTCCAACGGCGGACATCGTTTTGACCCAAAATTATGATTTTGCCCCTGTTCCAGATTTAACTTTTGGACAGGCGTTTTCTAGGTATATCTTCTTTATCGAGATCATTTTTGATGTTTGTTTCAGCGTTTGGAGTCATCTGTGATTTATGAGTTTTGGTGCTGACACTTGCTACTCTTAGACTTGCCACTTTGCACCACCAGGCAAGATACCTTGCCACCTTACTATGTGATTATTATATTCTTATTTTCAGTTGTTATTTTCAGTATTTTATTTCATGATATTTAAACTATGCGTCCAAGTCACACTTGGGTGCAAGCGACTCTATCGGTCGTTATCTTGCTTTATTTATTCTCTTGCATTGACTTAGTTTATTGACCACCCATTGATGTTGAGGTATTGGTATATCTCATACGGCCTTGACACTTGTTATATCACATGATGTGAGTCACATGTAGGACACGTTTTTGCGTAGTCGGTTGGCCACCGATACGTATGGAGCGTGCGACGGATAGGGGTAACTGCCAATAGAATTGCATGCTAGAAGACTTGGCGGTTACTAGAGGTACATGTCAGTCATGGAGATGATGATACTAGGCATTGGGTGGGGAGAACATTACCTGACGTATGGGCTTCGATTGCACTTCTCTTGTAACCCGGAAGCTCTGCTGGAGATACGGGTATGAGCCTCTCAGGTTGGCCACTGTCGTTTTTCAACGACATGCTCTTGGTCACTGGTGCCCAAGAGGGGACTATACCGGATCCTATATTCAGCCAGGGCTCATGCGTCGAAGGAATGTATCTCAACTGCATATTCACAGTAGAATGGTCAGGAACCCAATTGCATGCATACCTTTCTCTCTTATTATATTATCACAGTTTATATGGCATGATTTTTTCTTGTATCTTGCTATGTCCCCTGAGGACCTGGTTATCTCTCCAGGTTTAGACAATTTTTCACAGGAGTACGGAGCGGCATTGGAGCTATCTTACATTGATGACGAGGCAGTGCCTTATGACTTCTAGTCTATTTCTTATCTGAGATAGTTGTAGACATTATTTTACACCTCTTTTTCTTTCTATTTGCGGAGGTCGGACTCCGATCTTGTGAGACTATTTTTTATAGCTGTTTGGAGTGAGTATGTTCACCCGGCTATCTTTTGATACTCTTATTTATTTATTTGGACTTCATTATCTTCTGTGTTGAGCTGTGGTGAGATTAGATATGTTATTCTGGCCTGTGATTATTTATTTACAGCTTATGTGCATATACGAGGATTCTATATATTGGAGTATTCTTCGTATATGTGCAGCTGGCATGTTCACGTACTTGGTCCTACGTATTTTGGGACTGGGGCGTTACACAAACGAATTACGTTACGACCGTGGGGAGGAGAAGGACTTGCTGGAGCATTGCTAGCAAGGAGTTGGAGGCATTTGCTCAGGAGAAACCGATCGTCAAAGCGCTCGAGGATTCACTTTCATTGAGATTCCAACTCTCAATAGGTAAACCTCGTTCTACCATTGTCCATTCTATAATTTTTGCATTTTAGCATCCATATAGGAACCCCAGACCTGTGCATGAAGTTTGGTAGGTTTGTGAGTTCGTTTGATAGCCGTATCGGACACGTGTCGGTCCTATGGAACACGTGTTCGACAAAATGCTACTTAGAACTAAAAAGTGTTATTTTTTGATTCTGTTTTCACGAATTCCTTGCTAATATTATTTGTAACAACTTTCATGAAAATGGAACTAAAATTGAAACGATTTCAGTGTCTGAATCAGACATGGACACGCGTGCACGAGGCTCGTGCACGGCCCCGTACATGCCCTGCTGTCCGAGCGTCGTTACTCGACGCACAGGGCTCTATTTTGCGGGACATTTTATGAGCACGTGGGGGCAAACTTTGCCCACATGCCCGTAAAATTTCACGTTATTTTGTGAAGCGTGAGCGGACAAATCTCGCGTGCACTGTTCAGCCCGCAATGTGCACGCGGCTGAAAAGTGTTGCTGACACGGCCTTCGTACGTGGACACGGCACATCGAGGACCCATTCCAGGAGCATGAGTATGTAGCCCTATACCTAGACTACCCAGGGACTTGATCCTGAGTTGCGGCATGGCTCGAATCACGAGCCACGAGACCCGACACGCGCCCACGGGCACGCACGCACGCACGCAGGCCTCGCGGGGGATTCGCGTGTCGCTGTATCGCATAGACGCGACATGGTGTCTTGTCAGCATGTCCTAGACCTACCTTGGGACCCTACCTAGCTATGTGCACGAGCACGAGGCTTCTCGTGTTGTGTGCGGCATCCAATCGGACGAAACACACGTACACGACACGCGAATTCGGTTTTCCGATACGCACTCCGTGGACACGATACGGACACGGGTTCGACCCCATGAGTACCCGAGCACGTCACACACATAGACACCTTCGTGTTTGCTAAGTTTCGTGAGTTCTAGTTGTGTATATTGCATTTTGGGCATTGAGTTGGATTTCGGGTTCGATTTATATATAAATATTGAGTTGTTTTGTCATATTTCAAATTTTTGAGATTTAATTCATATTTTTTGAGTTTATATGACGTTACTAAGATTATGGACTTGTGGGTTTTAGTCCCTAATTTACTTTCAAATATTTCTATCATATATGTATATATCCCCTTTTTGCCTTATATATATATATATATACATATATATATATATATATATATATATATATATATATATATATATATATATATATATATATATATATATATATATATATATATATATATATTTTTATATATATATATATTTTTTTATATATTTTTATATATATATTTATATATATATATATATATATATATATATATATATATATATATATATATATTATATATATATATATTATATATATATATAAAATATATATATATATATATATATATATAATATATATATATATATATATATATATATATATATATATATATATATATATATATATATATATATATATATCTTGTGATAAGTATTGTTGAGATATTGGGTTCTCAGATCAGAGTTTTCAATCCCCCTTCGTAAACCCAACATTCTTTCTCCCCTATATGTACATGTGTATATATTAGGATATGTCTATATATATATATATATATATATATATATATATATATATATATATATATATATATATATATATATATATATATATATATATATATATATATATATATATATATTAAATTTTTTTTTATTGATTGACTGATAATAGAGAGAGTCTTTAATACATCATCTATTCATAAAAAAGCAAAAGGAATAGTCTTCTTGTGGTTGCATCTAGCCAGAGCCTTCATAACCTGTCTCCGAACCTCCTTCTTGAGTAACTCCACTGGAAACTTGAACTCCTCATAGCGCTATTTATTCCTATTCTTCCACATAACCCAGATAACAGCTCCAACTACAAACTCCTTGAAATGTAAATTAGGCGGTGACCACCAAGAGTAAAATTGATGCAGTAGAGTACTTGGTCGGGTATTAATCTGCAGCTCAGATCGGAAAGCTTGCCAAAGTGCTAATGAAATGTCTCCATCATGAAATATATGTTCCAATGTCTCCTCATTCGGCTCAATGCAACAATGACATTGTGATGGTAACTGGTAACCCATACTACGAACCTGATCATCAGTAGGAAGCTTATGATGTAAAACCCTCCATAAAAGAACAGACCATTTCACAGGCACACACGAGCTCCAAATATGCAGGAAATACGGTTGTCGTGGAAATGAAACTCGAACCACCTGCCATGCCGCCGAGACAGAGAACTTGCCCGAAGTATTCGACGACCAAATCCATTCACCATTGGCCTCAATGATCAAGTGGTTAGACAACTCTCTACCTTTAAGTAAACGCCGCCACACCTGTGAGCATTTTTGAGGAGCACCTACATCATCCAAAGATAAAAATTTGCAATACCGAGCTTTAATATATTTCTGCCACAGCCCATCTCTAGTTTTGAGTTTCCACCACAGCTTAACAGTGAAGGCATCCATAGTCTCCTTGAGGGACCTCACTCCAAGCCCAGCTTCATCAGTCGGTCTTGCCATTGTTTGCCAACTCGACCATATGTACTTCTGATCCCCCGTAGTAGTTCCCCAAAAAAATCGGACAAACATGTCCTCCAATCTGTTAATAACCGCCTGGGGAGGGTTACACGCAGCTAGCGTGTACATAGGAATAGAAGTTAGGACTGATTTGATCAATATTAACTTACCCCCATACGAAAGAGTCTTCTGTTGCCACCCCTCCAATCGTCGACGCACCTTTTGTATCAACTCCTCATAGAGAGATGTATTTCTCATCCCCACCGCCATAGGGCAACCAAGATAAGTAAAAGGCAAAGCCTTAATAGCAAAGCCTGTAATGTTGTGAAGCTCATCCAGTCTATCAAAAGGAGGGTAGACATAAATTGAAGATTTGGATGCATTAACTTGTTGACCCGAAACAAGTTCATATCTCCGCAGCAAATCAGATATCAACTGAACGAAACGAACATCTCTAGCTGAAAATATAAGAATGTCATCGGCAAAAGCCAGATGACTAATTGCCGGGCAACCACTAGGAGAATAATAATGAGAGAAAGAAGTATTGTGCACCAAATTGTTCAAATTCCGTGATAGCACCTCAGCAGCTATGATAAAAGAGCAGGGGAAAGCGGATCACCTTGGCGAACACCTCTGAAAGCTTTGAAAAAACCAGAAGTCACTCCATTGATAATGGTAGAATACCAGACATTATTAATCAGGCGAAAAACCATGCTAATCCAGCGCTCATCAAAGCCAAATCGCCGCATAACAGCCATTAAGAAGCTCCAGTCTAACCGATCATAAGCTTTAGTCATGTCGAGCTTAATAGCTATGTTGCCACCTCGATTCTTTTTAGGCATTAAGCTGATCAATTCTTGTGCGAGCAAAATATTATCCACAATTTTCCGACCTTGCACAAAACCGCTTTGTTCAGGCGATATCAACTTAGGGAGGATAGGGCCCAGCCTTCTGGCTAATAGTTTAGACATGATCTTATTCATCACATTACATAAACTAATAGGCCTGAAATCAGCCATCCTGGTTGGATTAGGGCATTTAGGAATGAGAACCAGTGCTGTGCTAGTGATTGCCTTAGGCAATTCAAATCCTGCCACAAATAGTGAGACAGCCTCGAGTATATCATCAGCAATCAATTCCCAACATGTGGTGAAAAAGAGTACTGTGAAACCATCAATCCCGCCAGCACTATCAACATCCATACTACGGATGGTCTCGAAAACTTCCTCCTTGGATGGCGCAGCAATAAGCCGAGCATTATCCTCCTCAGAAATGAGCCGAGGTATAGCTTGGAACAAACCCTCATCAGCCCCAGTAAGAGCACATTTGTATTGGCTTTCAAAATAGTCATTAGCAACCTGCTGAATTTCAGACAATTCCTGCTTGCGGACTCCTTCTTCATCAAATATATGATGAATACGCAATTTTCTTTGCTTGTTCCCAACACAATCATGGAAATATTTTATATTACGATCCCCTTCAATATCCCAGCGCAGCCGAGCTTTTTGTTTCCAGAAAGAATCAACAATAATATGTTTTTGCTTCAAGAATGCTATAGCCTGATGTAAATGACTCCTCTTATCAATAGACCTGTCACTGTCATAAGCCAATTCCGCAGCCAGCACATCATCCTCCGCACAAGTAACTTCCTGAAAAATATTGCCAAATGTACTGTGACTCCACGTGGACAGAGCCCTTCTACATGCAGTCAGTCTGATGCTAACCCTAACAAGCCCATTAGGGTGATCAACCGAACCCCATACCTCTTTAACCACCTGCAGAAACGAATCATGCTTAGTCCAAAAAGACAGAAATCTGAAACTTTTGCGTCCACCATCATGACGAGATAATAACTTAACAAGTAGCGGAGCATGGTCAGACTCAGCTCGGTTTAGATGGTCCTCCATGGTCAGTGGAGCCAAACTAAGCCAATCCGACGTAACCATCATCCTATCCAGTCTAGAGCCTTGTCTATCCCCAACATTGGATTTGATCCATATGAATTTGCTTCCTGAGTAAGGAAGATCAGTTAAGCCAGCCGTCATTGGAAGTTTAGAAACTCCTGTATAGAAACCTGGCATGCAGCTCGTCCTCCAACTTTCTCATCCGACGAAACAACTGCATTAAAATCACCCCCCACCGCCCATGGCAGGTGATTAGCAGTCCTCAACTGAAGGAGCCTATCCCATAGATGTCTCCTACCCTTCTTCTTAGAATGCCCATGCACAAATGTAAACATAAGTGGCGCCTGAAGACTCTCATTTTGAAAGGAGACAGTGATGGCTTGGTCAAAAACATCCAAAAGATGGAGTGAACATCCAGCCCTAGCCATCACCCATATGTTGCCCTTATCATTACTGAAGGCTGTCGCAAACCCCAACTTCAATTGATAGTGAAACAATTGAGTCTTAGAAACTTTCGGCTCAATAACTACAAGAAGTTGTACCTTATTCCCTCGACAAAGATTCTTAAGCCTTTTAAAAGCCACTGTGTTTGCTACTCCTCTTATATTCCAACTTAATAGGTTAAACATTAGAGGAGACTTGGGGTTTTACCAGATTTAGTGGAAGCAGCCGACCGGAGGACACGATCGGAAGGCTCTGGAGGGCGTTTGGTTCTCTTTGGAATGGTCGTCGGCGGCACGGCAACCCCTTCTTCCTTGTCTTGCTCAGCCTCCACCTCGTCTGCCCAACTGGATATTTCTCCTTCCTCTTCACTGTCCGCGACCGCCCCATTCGGAGGAACTTCGGCTACAGTATCACCAGTGGCCTGTAGGGTTTGGTCATGAACTTGGGGAGGAGTAGGATCCCCCAATTCAGTATGTGGTTCAAAACCCTGGACAGTCCCATCCAGGTTATGAATAGGCTCATTCTCCGGGGAAAACCCATTCTCTTTGGGGGCTGCAGTCCCATCGCCTGCAGATACCAAGGCAGTGTCATCTTCAATAGGCTGGGAATTAATTCCTTGACACTGTGTAGGTGCTGCATTCTCCGGGTGAACTTGACTACTGGATTGGCCAACAACTTCATGTTGAAGAATATGTTGCACGATCGGAACTGACTTCTGAATCTGAGGAGCAGGCTCAACATGCTGGGGCTCTTACCTTTATCCTTCTGTTTAAATTTGCAGTGATCAATTAAATGACCTTGGTGGCGGCAGAGAGAGCAATAAAGAGGTGTAGTCTCATATTCAATCAACTGCCAAAAACTACCACTAGGCAAATTAATGCGAATACGACGCTGAAGTGCTTTAGAAGCATCAATCTCCATGAAGATTCTTGCCATACTCGGTCTGGATAGATCTGCAGTAGCCTTATCAATTTTCAGAGGGTGTCCAAACACGGAGGCAATGGCGAAAAGAGCATCCTTCGCATATAGATGATGAGGGAGGTTTGGAAGTGTAACCCAAACAGGAATTTTAGGCGATTCATGTAAAGGCGAAAATTCCGGATCCCACTTGAAAACCCTCATGGGAGCACGAGCAATATACCAAACCTCTTTTGATCGAAGTCGAAGAAAATCCGACTCAGTTGAAGGCCGAATAAGAACTTGTTTTTCATCGATCACTCCAGCCTTAATAGATCCAGAGAACTCGAATCCAGCCAGTGCCTTCCGAATCAGTTCGATCGGAGGACGGGAATGAGAAAACTTCCCCACCAAAGCAAACTTTAGTGGATCTGACAGTACAGCTTCCTCCTCCACAGAGAAAGAAATTGCAGGAACTCCTTTGAAGGATGTGATCGAGCGCAGGGGGATCACAGGGGACACCACAGGGGCCCCTATGACCGCCTCAGCGAAGGACTTGGCCGCCATCAACCCTACAACAAAACAAAATAGGGTGACCACTGATCAAGTGATTCAGGTGGCCGAGAAGACCCCGGCCCGGCCAAAGGCCACGCCGGCGTCGGTGTACAAAGGCTAGGGTTTCTCAAGGGCGGCAGCGCAAGGGCTCCGCGAGTATCATATATATATATATATATATATATATATATATATATATATATATATATATATATATATATATATATTTAGGATATGTCTATGTATATATATATATATATATATATATATATATATATATATATACATAGACATATCCTATATATATATATATATATATATATATATATATATATATATATATATATATATATATATATATATATATATATATATATATTGTTTCTTTTTAAATAGACTTGTGTATATATGTATATATGTATATATATATGGCATATTCATATAGTGTATATATAACCAATTTGTCTCAGTTTTGAACCCCTAACAGCAGCTCTTCATCGACACTCACACAAACACACACAATCTCTCTTCACAAGTTTAAGTATATGTGTGTATGTATGTATGTGTATATATATATATATATATATATATATATATATATATATATATATATATATATATATATATATATATATATATATATAGTTTCCTTTTAAATAGACTTGTGTATATATGTATATATATATATATGTATATTCATATAGTGTATATATAACCAATTTGTCTCAGTTTTGAACCCCTAACAGCAGCTCTTCATCGACACACACACACACACGCACACAATCTCTCTTCACAAGTTTAAGTATGTGTGTATATATATATATATATATATATATATATATATATATATATATATATATATATATATATATATATATATATATATATATATTTAATATATATATATATTAAATATATATATATATATATATATATATATATATATATATAAATGTATACATATAATATATATATATATATATACATATATATATATATATATATATATATATATATATATATATATATATATTTTTATATATATATATATATATATATATATATATATATATATATATATATATATATATATGAAATTGTTTGCTTGTGAATGTAACCTAGGGAGTATTGAGTCAGATTAGGATTAAACCAAGGAGCCTAGAATGGCCGAGTCGACCGACAAATTGACCAAGTTGATAAAAGTCAACTTTGGATCAAACTTGATCCAAATCGACTCAGACGAACTTAGAATGACTTGGAAATTTTTGCTTGACCTAAAAATTAGTAAACGGACTAGTTGACCTTCAATTTACCAGGTTGACCAGAGTTGACCAGGTTTGACTTTAGTTGACCAAGGGTTGACTTTGACTTAGAAGGACCTAGAATTATGTAGAATTGCATTGTAGGCATTCCTTATGATATTTTAGACCTTGTTGTGACTTATGCTTGTTTTAAATATGATTACATCACTCCAGTTCAGTTACACTTCCTCATCAGCCGCTTGGATTGCCAGGCGAGTACATTCTCTGACCGTTTCATTCTTGTTTGGACATATTTACTAGTTATAGACTGGTGTACTTGTTGCTGTCACGATGTTATCACGGATTAGTACTATATGGATCTCTTCATGCGATGTTATCCCCTCGGATACATCGGGTATATTATGCTAGTGTACTTTATCATGTGCATCGTCTACTCTTTGTATTCGTATTTATTCATGTATACTCATGTGACATTTATGTACACTCATGATCATGTGAGCCTTCATGTATAACCCAGTGTTCATGTGGACTAGCTATCCATGTGACACACTACTTTCATGTGCAATAACATAACCTGGACAGATCCTTGTGTACTGATTGGGGCAGGGGGAGTATTTATTTGGTTATGTGATCTACACTATTTTCATGTATAACTCCAAACTAGATTTAAGTCATGTATAACCTAAGCCTGTTTATATAACAAATATGTGCTCTAAATCACATAGTTAGTTCAGTTTTCTTATCTATATCATGTATATCTATTTCCATTATATCATATTTTTTTTACAGTCTCTCTATTATTTCTTTACAACCGTTCATGTATATTGTTCTATAGCGTGTTTCATATTTCCTTTCATGTTATGATCTGTGTGAGAGATATGTATTCATTCATGTCCTGACTGGACTGTTGACAATATTACAGATGATGAGGATTGCTGCGATACTTACTATGGAACAAGCCTAGTTGACACAGGTGACCTGGACCCTCAGCAGGATCCATTAGTCGCTGAGTACTTGCCATTAGCTTAGTCTAGACTTTTTTATTATCTAGTTCTTGAGACATTTGAGATTGTATTGATATATTATTTATGGTATTGATAACACCGAGACTTTTCAATTGTTGTATTTCTCTTGTGGATTTTATATCTATATTATCGTGCTGATTACCTACCTCTAGTTTTGTGATTGAGATTGTATCATCTTGTGATTATCCCTCGTTTAGAGAGTATATTATTTTGTGATAGTTGTGATTGTACCCTAGAACAACGTTCTACCGCTGACACTGCGGTGTAGGCTGGACTCGTGCCCTTACACTGGGTACGGGTCGTAACACGTTTTTAGTGGTGGCCCATACAGGTCCAGATTCGTATTAGTGCGATATCGTGGTAGTACAGCGGCTTAGTTGTACTAGTACGAGCCTGCTATAGAGTATAGAAAGTAAAGTGTTAGAATGAGAGGATTCTCAATCACTGTTAGAATTCCTTAAGAGATTCCTAGGACGACCCTTGAGAATCTTATTTTAACTTCGATTTAAAATCTTTTCCCTTGATTTGATTCACCCATTACTCATTCGATTCACCCATTACTCATTGTTATTGAAATTGATTTTGGTGGATTCATTGTTGAATTTTGAATCTTGATGATTAGTTGTTAACTTTGAGTTTGTATTTAAATATATATATATATATATATCTTTATTTTATTTTGGAATTTAGAGTATAACCTGATGACATACTTGATAAGGACAGTGAGAAAGGTAAATGTCTACTTTATTTGTGGAGTTAGAATTTATCGCAGTTATACTGGCTAGCATGACAAGGACGTAGAGCCTGATTTAGATATACTTATCCTTGTTATGGAATCTAGATTTCTTGTAGCCATACCGGTTGGTGTGATAAGAATTCTAAATAACATGATTATAGGGTGTATACCTTAGTTACAGACTCTATTATTTATTGCAGCTATGCTTACTGGCGTAGCAAAATTCTAGCAACATGATTTCAGGAAAACATATATGGTTATCAGATTATATCTTAAAATTGGTTCATTCCTTTTGAACAGATGAGCAAGAACAGATTTTATCATTATTTCTTTCTTACCATTATTTCTTGTATTACCATTTTTTCCTTATCTTAGTTCAATCTGTCCCAATTACATCAATCACCTATCTCGTATCTAATGTTGTCATCTATACTTTGAAACCTTGAATCTTCATACCTTTTCACCTTGGAAAGGTCGAGGAAGTAACGTAAATCATCTAGCTCGGAAAGGACGTAATTTGTTAACATATGGTAATCTTGGTAGGAATCTAAATGTTGGTCCTTGATATAGAATTTTGAGATAGAGATGTGGTAAAGATTGGAAATGAAATCAAGAGGTAAATATTATCAATTTAGAAACAATCACACTTAGAGAAATATTTTGGGTATGAATAATTCGTAGATGTATAAAAAAAATGGATGAGGATATTCGAGGTCAACTTAGTTTTGAGGACTTGGATAAATTTTGGTTATTGATTCTTAAGACGTTTCACTTTAAGGCTATGATGTTAAATTTAGGGAGTTAGTAATGGAGAAGAGATTTTAACTGTATTCGATGGCAATACGAAATTGAATCAAATATTGCAATAAAATGGTTAAGAACACAAGAATTTTTGAGTTATAGAAAATATAGAGATTTTTGAGAAAACATTAAATTTAAGGAGAATAATATTTGAGGGTGTACGTTGAAGGAGATATGAAGGTTGATTTTATAATGGAGATAAAGTTTTGTAAGGCCTAATGGTTTTAGATTGAATAAACGAGGAGAGTAATTTGAACAAGTTCAAGGATTTCATAAAACTTGATTTAGAGGTTTCAGATCAAATTTAAGACAAGGTGGAAGAAATTGGATTTAAAGATGATTAAGTGATTAGTATTGAGTGCTAATAAATAAAAGGGTATGCTTCATGAGTAATGTTTTGGAATTTAGGAATTGAGCCTATGATGATCATGACAAGGTCCAATCTTCATAATGAAAGGGTATAAATTCTTGGTGGTAGTCATATAAAGGTTGATTTTCATATTTGGACTTATGAGATAAAGATATGATTGGCAAATGATGATTAGATAAGCTTGATGGTATCCGAGAGAGATGATTAACTTGACTTCCCATTGAAACCTTCTCTTTTGTTTTCCCTATCAAAAAGGTAAAAATTGACTTATTCCATATCTTTGAATTATCCTTTAAAAGTTTTTAATATCATTGAATCCTAACTCCCTTGATCACGACCAATCGACTTTGGTCATCCTTTCTTATCATATTAATATACTGGGTCGTACTCAATTGAATTAAACTTAATTGTGACCTAGATCTCCATCCTTGGATGCTCATGTTCATACTTCGATGACCTTGTTCCCCATCTTGCCCAAATCTTGGTTTACCTAGAGATTGATCAACTTAGATCGTGTCGAGACTAAATTTTCATTTATATATATCGTGACTGGATTTCAATGCTATTGACAGCCGTCCTTTAAACTTTTGATTTTAATCATCTTTAGAATAGCAACGCTTTATAGTTAATTCCTAGTTATTTTTTTTATAATTACAAGTTTTTATATAGGATGATAGACTGCCTTATAACCCGATGATTTATTGTTTTCCTTATCTTTTCCAATATGGCACCCATGACCAGAGTCTGTCCCCAGTGCACAGCTACAGTTCCGGATGAGACCGAGATTGTACTTCCCCCTTCCATTGCTCGGAAGGTGTTAGCAGCCTCACCGGAGAGTTTTCCTCCATCTCCTATCCTTCAGTAGAGGGTTGTAGTTCAGCCGGAGACTTAGGGCCTCCCTTTGCCTCCTGGAGTGGTACCCCTTGCTATTCCTGATGGGGCTCAGATTTATAGACTTCTTCAGGATGTGTAGGAGGTACAAAGACTTTAGGCTGAGCTTATGAGAGAGCAGAGTCTCAGTATCCAACTGTTGTGGGATTACATGCATTCAAGGGGAGAGCCTAGCCCCAAGAGGGCGAGGAGTAGTATATACCCAAATCCTCAGGAGTACCCTGGCTTCCAGCCTAGACCAGCCTATCAAGTTCAGATTCCTGTCCAGCAGAGGCCAGTTGAGCGAGTGCCTACCTGTGCCTTCTATAAGAAGCCTGGGCACGTATGGAAGGACTGTAGGAAGAGACTAGGATTGTGCCTATTTTGTGGGTCAGCTGCACACAAGATACGAGACTGTCCTACTACACCTTCCCCTAGTCGAGGCATACCTCCAGGAGAGAGTTCCAGCTACCAGACCTAGTAGAGGTGAGTTCTTGACCTATACCTTATCCTGTCTTGAGGATTACTGTACCCTACCATATTGTTTGTATGTTTTGATACCTTATTACTTTTGATCTAGTATGACGATAATGGCTAGATGATGAGACCTCAGACTGATATTACCTACCATAACCCTGTATGATATCTTTCCAACTGCATGATTTAGATAAGTTTCTTAAGACTATGATTATTGGGGGTTTGACCTAGAAGGAGTACGACCACTTTAATTTCGAGGACGAAATTATTTTAAGGAGGGTAGATTTGTAACCACCACTTTTCTAAAATAAGGGTATTTTGGTAATTATGTAATTTTTTTGGATTAATTTATAATATTTTAATTGGTGTTGTGTTAGTAGTCGATTTAACCTTAGCTAACCATGATTAGAGGCTAACCATGACATTAGAAACCTAATTACCTGTCACACTCACTTTTTCTAATTATGGGTATTTTAGTCATTGTGTATTATTTTTGAATTTATTTAAATTATTAATTAAATTGGTTGTTGTGTAATTTAGATTGAAGTTTGGTAGGACCAAGATGGTATAACCTTAGTCAACCTTGATTAGAAGCCTAATAATGTAATTAGATTTATTATTGGCTTTTTAGCTTGAAACACCATCATGTAGATATGATGCCGGTTAGTGAAGAGTTGAACCTGAGCCACAGCTGCTAGTACGTGTGTGTATCAGGGAAGAGCTGAACTAAGAGTTACAGCTGCTCGTATGTACATGTATTAGTACAGAGCTGAGCCTTGAGTCACAACTGCTAATTTGGTGGTGCATGCATATTTAAAATTTTAGTTATGAGGTAACAACACAGAGAGGAGCAAGGAACATTGTCATATATATATATATATATATATATATATATATATATATATATATATATATATATATATATATATATATATATATATATATATATATATATATATATATAATGTTTATGCTAATCCTTGTCTTGTGCAGGGATCGATCGCCGGTTTTGGTAAGAATCACCGAATGGTGATATTCGTTTATGTTCAATGTTGCTATCATAATTTGCTCACATGAATTGTTGGTTCATATGAAATGCTCTTGCGAATAAAATCTGAAATGATATTATTTCGATAACAGAAAAAAAATGTTTTACCAGGAATGTTGCTACCTGTTTAAAGAAGAGAATGTCATATGTTAAGCTATTAGTAAAGACCCTGAGATCCGAATATGACTCATGAAATATGCTACACTTGTCAATAAAAATGAATTGATAATATGCATTAAAATGACCCGATCGTGGATTTAATGAAATATGGAAAATGAATGTGGTTTTCAAAATGGTTTTCAAACGAAGTAGTCTGACTCTATACTACATGAAATAAACATAGGTAAAAGTAGCAAGGTCATTATCACATAAATGTTTTATTAAATTACTTAGTGATCGTTTTAGACGATAAAGCATTTATTGTATCACCAGTATGTTAATGTACTGACCCACCACTAGTTTGCACGTAGGTACAAGATGCATCGAGATGGGAAGTTTGAAGAGATAACTAGAGCCTCATCCTTGGAAGCCAGAAATCAGAAGAAGAATATACAAAAGAGATGATTTCTGTATAAAGGGATGTAATATATGGAATGGTATCATTGTAATTTTGTATGTTTTATGAGAGATTGTAAGCCAAGTATGACATGTATCAGAGAGACAATAAGATCTTTGCAATTAGTTCAAAGTATATCAATAAATAGAATTTGTTTCTGCTATCATTGTGTCCAGTTTATATTCTGCAATGTGTTCGTTGTTTCAATTTTTGCACATATGTTCTGTTGTACTGTTGTTGATATTTGTTTATCTTGTTATTGTACAGGTCTTGGCCTTGGCAAGTACAACTTAGGCTTGAACGACATCATGCCCAGCGAGGACGATCGATTTCGCAGAGATCAAAGTGAGGACGAACGATCCTGCGGGATCGGGGCGTGACATCCTTAACTTATTGTTAGCCACGTCTAGTATTACGCTTCTCTATGACATATTATTTCTTAGATGCTTTTCTTGTACTGTTTGTTGTCTTCCATGCATGTTATTTACTGTTACATTTGGCATGTATATGATGTATCTTGCTATATCCCTTAGGGACATGGTGATTCTCTAGGTTATTGCTCGTTTTCTTCCAGGTCACTACTGAGATCTGACATAGACGTGTTGGGAGTTACTTCATCGAGATCTTCAGGTATCGTTAGTGATGACTCTTATATGTTCTTACTTAGCTTATAGTATTATAATTAGTATTGTGGATGTATATTGATTACTTAAATTTTTATCTCATCTGGACAGGTTATATGTATTTGAGTCGGACAAGAGTACGATTAAATACGTAGCTGCCATATTACGTATATTGGTCTTATGTATTATTGGGACTGGGGCGTGATAGGTTTTTGTGGTGGCCCATACAGGTCGAGTCTTCGCAAATATACGAAGTCATGGTGGTACCTAGGATAGTCGTACTACTATGAGCCCACAACCAATTGAAAAATAGGATTGAGGGTACATCCACAACTAGAATTATAGGCTTTCCTAGGTGTAACCACCACTTTTCACCTTAGGAGTATTTTGGTAATTTTGCATGTTGCTGATTATATATTTATTATTAACTAATTTTAGTTAATATATTAGTTAAATATAATTAATTAGAGTTAGTGTCATGAATAGAATATTCTATTAGATTAGATGACATAGTGGACCACTAGTAGAACATTCCAATTCAATTTCTTTCCAAAAGTTTCTTATTTCTTCTCCAAGCTTCTCTCCATTTATTTCATCCTCTATCATTTATAGATCTAGAATTCCAACACCAATTCTCCACCGAACTCATTTATTCTTTCCATCGGAGAACTAGAGGCTTGGAGCAAAAGAAGAAGCTTGAAGAGGAGTCCAAGCAAGGAGGACTGTGTCCGGTTCGACTTCTTCGTGTCCAAATTCGGAGTTCTCCAAAGGAGGAACACACAAGTTGGGTAATTCCCTATTTTCCACCAATTTCATGGTTAGGAACACCAATTGGACCCATATGAAGCCCCACATAGGTGAAATTGACTCTCTAATACTAGATCTAGGTGTTAAGCCTTCATTTTGGCAGATCTAGGTTCTTAATATGAGGGATGATGATTTTTATGCTTAATTTATGTTAATTACGAATTTGGACCACCTAGTGTTTGACATTTGTTCCCAAAGGAAATTATGATGTCTAATTGACTTGTGCTTTTGTCCTTGTGTCCACAATGGGATACATAGTGATCTTGTCATGGCAATTCATGATACGCATGGTTAAAATGGTTATTCATAGGCAATATTGGTTTATTTGTATTAATTATGCATGTCTATGGGTAAGAGTAATATAGAAATGGTGGTAAATTCTAGATGTTTGTATTAATGTCTACAAGCATGTTCTATATATATGTTTATATAGAAATTGGTTTTAGGAATTATATCCATGCATCTATTGAGTATCAAGGTTTATTGTGTATCAGTAGGGAATCATTGTATACTAAGTATCTTATAGTCAAGGGTGTGTGTATTTATGTGTCATGAGTACATTGAAATATTTATGAGTAAGAGTGTGCATCATATAAGAACTTACATGCAGTGTATAGGTGACACTGGGGTTAGTAGCAGAATTTTGTGTGTGTGCATCATTAGTTAGGAGGAAAACACATTTTGTGTTTATGTGGGCTAAGTGCAGCAGTTTAGTTTGAGTAGACCCTAACAACAGTCATTTGGACTGGACTGCAGTCTTACCATTTGAGTATGTGTTAATAGTATGAGAGGAAAGAACTAGGTATCAATGTGTGTATGTGTCTATGTTCCAGAAATAGGAACGAGTGTGTAGGCAGCAGTCTTTGGATCACTGCAGTGCATATAACATTATCAGTCTGCATTTAATAGCAGTTATCACGTCTCAGTCCTAAAATACGTAGGACTAGGAACATATACATGCCTGCTGTATGTATACGCATGCTACTCCAATATATGGAACCTACGAATACACCAATAAGCTGTATTATATGAACTCCATCTCATAACAATATTTCATGGTCACAGAAAATATCTATATCTTATCCACAACAACAAATAAAGGAAATAGTCACTCATATATAATCAACTGAAAGGTAGAACAAAATATCTATCTGGTATAGACAAATCCAATATCGAGCGAATGTAAAGTATTAGAATAAAATAATTGAGATAAAGGATAACAACTAAATAAGTCCACGGTTAAAGGGAGGATCATATAGTCCGTAAAGAAAAACTCTAGTCCGGATCTTACTCCTTGGGATTCTGCCTATCATCTATCCCTAAAGAGATCATCAGGTCCTCAGAGGAATGTAAGAAGACACAATATACAAGCCAAGTATATCGAAATATAGCATTTAAATAGACAGTAATAAAACAAGAAAAAGTAAACTATAACATAACCTAAAATGCAGTCACTACACTAATGGGAACAAATAACTACACATGAATTATATAATGACGAACTACAAATAGCATAGCTCACAGGTAAATGACGACTGAGAAGCCTCACCCGACTTGGGAGGTCTCATGGTGATCAAATAACCCGACCTAGAAGTCACATAGTTACAAAATCGGTAAACCGGCCTTAGAGGCTACAGGGTTCCAAAGGCAGATAACCCGACCTTAGAGGCCATAGGGTCACAAATAACAGAATAGAGCAAATAAGATAGTCCATATGTTTATTTTAAGCCCCATAGATTTTTAGTGTTATTTTTTATTTAATATATTTATTTATAGATATTTTTCTACTATTATTTTTTATCATAATATATACTTTTCTGTAACTTTAATTTTTGGAGCACAAGAAAAGCCAATCTCTAAAAATATTCTTCATGTGTTTTGACCTAGACAAGTTTATTCTCATTTTAATATATCATGTACCACTCAAACATGTTCTCTTGTATTCTATTTTTGTCGCATAGCTTTCAGGTCAATTTAGGCCAATTTGTGTTCTACCGTAAAACTTGTCATACTTTCCAACTTAATTTTAGGACTCGACATCTATCCAACCTAAATGACAAAATATATGATTTTGACCTATTTTGAGCCTACTATTCACATGCCAATGATATCCTACTCAATTGGGTTCTCATGTGCTACTTTTTTTCAAATGGCACATGAGACCCATTTATAGTCTTTTCTGTGTTCAATTTAATTCGAATAATTGTTTGGACCATAACCTAGCCTACCCGACTTAGAGAGCCTATCTAGGGTTGCCAAAATCAATTAGAGATATCATTAATTAATTTTAGGGGCATTTAATAGCCGCCATATGCAATAAACCCTTGCATCTTTGACTCCACCAATCAACCCATCTAAATATAAAAACCCACTAAACCCACCTTGCCATATTAGTTGATTGGATAACCAAATCTCCACCAAATCAATTCAAACAAAGCCAAATATACCCTAAGACATAGGAGGACCAAAGCTTACAAATATAACCTCTCTTTGGTAGCCGCCTTTCCCCCAACCACCAAAAATTCGACCACTACCTGCCCTTTGGCCGACGACAAGCACTCCCCAAGGTCGACCACCTTTTATGCCTTCCACCTCAATTTTTGTGAACTTCTCTACCACTCTTGCAACCTCGAGGACTTCCTCTTCCATCCTAGCAACTCTAAGGACTATCTCGTAGACTTTGGAGAGGTGTACAACCCATCCAAAGCGTCGAAACTTTATTTTTTCAGTCTGAATTCAGCAGCAGGATGGTGACTTCTAAAATAGGTTTTAAGTAATTTTTATCATCTATTTATCCTGAAAGTAAAACTAATTGGTAACCTATGTTTCTACTTTGATGTCCAATTGCTAACCCGCACGGTTTCACTCGCTTTGGCCGCGTCCATTACACGACAATTGGTCCAATTTGACCAATTTCGGTGCGAGGATCTTTTCGACGAATTTCGACCCCGTTTTGTCTCAAAAAATGATTGGTAATGTCTCTAACATCTATATTTATCATCTAGTATCATTATCGATTCACATTTGCAAGAGTTTCATACGTTTATGGCATCGTTCTCATCCTACATATTTTTGGACACTGAAACACCTACCGTAACCCATCTATTTAATTTTAAATCATTGTAGGAGTTTAATATGATATAAATATGATTTATTTAGATGGAAAATCATACTTTCTCTGAAATATTCTGATTATTTCCAATATATGTTTATTTTTATATTTTTATGTTGATTCGTTTTCCAATTGGAATCCTATATGGCATAGTTGTGTTGATTAATGTATTAGTTTGTTTTGAACATATTTTTCCTAATATATAAATTATATTCAGAATTTAATTATAATATTTTCCAAATTTTAAAGTATATATTTATGTATAATAATATATAACATGTTACTATATATAGTAGTATTAATAGTATATATGGTAAGGTTTTATCTATGGTAGTTATCTAGTTGTATGTACCAATATGGTATGGGTCTACTTAAGGTAAGTAGATGAATGTGTTAGTATTAAATTTAGTTTATTATTATTTCTAGGGGATCATGAGCTCGTGATTGCAGTAGTTTGAGCCGAACTGATATTTTATATTGTTTATGCTATTCCAGGAAAGATACCTTGCTACTTCTTCTACTGTTGAAATACTTGGATTTTGTTGTACATAGAAATAGATGTGTTAGTAGAGTGCATCCAATTATAACTTGGGTGCTATCAATGATGTCCTCGATATAGTAGAATGATGTCCTCGATATAGTAGTGTGTGTGTGACTTAGAGGTTATAAGACTCTTCCATTAGCAATAAAGTTATTTCTATGACTGGACACATTTCATGACACCACACAGCGAATGAGATTACATATTGTGTTGGCACGAGCTTACGCATTCGGCTAGCTACCGGTGTGAGCGGTTCGTGTGTCGGTCCATATATTGATTAGATTGACCTAGTTAGTGACTTGCATAGTGTAGCTCCCCTTTCCGGAATTTTTAAAATATTTTTTTAATTAAATGATGATTTTTTAGATTTTTATAAATAATTATTTAGTTAATTATTACGATAGATGATTTTTAATCATGATTAAATTTGGAGTACAATGCGACTAGGAATCATGACACGGATAGTGCAGTGGCGTGCTTTGACTAGTGTATTAGCCCTGGTAGGGAAGGCCGAGCCATAGTGACGTCCTAACTAAGAAAACTAGGCCAAGTTGCAACTTAACCCTTACTGAAGATTTTATTTATTATTTAATTATTTATTATTAAGGTTTATTGACTTGTGGAAGACCCGGTTGTACCAAACCAGTCTGGACTGGAACCGAACTGAGCCAAGCCCATGTAGTCAATGCAGTGCGATCAACGACGTCCATGTAAACGTACATATTACATTTATTATTTCTGATTGTTAAATAGGCATTTCATATATAAAGGATTTATATACATAAATATAATTTATTATTACTGAATTAATATTCTATTTTAGAAATAGGATAATTACCTTCCTAATTACCCTTATGCATGTTGGGGTATTTGGACTACATATACTGTCTGTACACTTATTATAGATTTTTCTTATCAGTATCATTATTATTGTTATTTATATTGTTATTATATTTATAATAATAAAAATATACTATTTAGTATTCTAGATTATTTGTGAAATAAATATTATTGTTGTATGTATATATTTTATTATAAGGCAACACTATTAGAATATATATTCCTAAGATTTATTTTTGGACTTTGGGATTATTTATGCATATAGGGAATATACGCATATATGTAGAGATATATATTGTTTATATGTATATAGATATATATATAAATATTTTTTATGTATATATATAATTTATATGTACATAGATATATATCTATATACATATTGTTTATATGTATATAGATATATATAGATATAAATAAATATATATATAAATGCGTATATGTTTATGTATATACGAATATATATAAATATATATGCGTATGTGTATATATATATGTATAGTAGAATGTATACATGTATGTGTACATTTATATATATGAATATATATATATATATATATAAATTGGTTGTTAAATAAAAATATAAAAGAATAAGATAGCAGCAGCAACTTCAGTCCAGGCCGAGCCCAAAAGCTCCCCAGCCCGATCAACCAAGCCCAGCCCACCCCGGGCTGGGACCATCCTCCAAACCGAGAGCCACCCGAGCTCTACAAAACCAGACCCGAGCCCTTCGGCTCTGTAACGAACACATATGTGTATAATCGAGAGAACACGAGAGGGAGTAAACCCTAGCCGTGCCTTGCCCAACCTGGCGAACCACTGGAGCCACCCCACGTGGCCAATGGCTAGCCACGAGTCATCGGACGACGGCCAAGGAGGCCGCGTGCGCACAGGCGCGGGCGTGCATCAGAGGTGACCACAGTCGCGAAGGTAAACTTCGAACCCGTATTTCTCCCCTGTACTTCATCGTTTAATGTTTCGTAAAGTATTCCGGAAAGCCTGTATAACCCTCTAGGATTTCTGGCAACTAGATTCGAGTTTCATCGAGGTTTCAAGACGAGAAATCGATAGGAAAATCCCGAAAAACTGTTCGGATTCGAAACAGAAAAACAGTCCAATCATCCATATTGGAAGCCAGTTTTCGAACTACCTATTAAGGTTTTCAAAAATCTAATTAGACACACTTGAAGACAACATATAGGGCATGGAAACCTCATTAATAGTTTTATTTATTATGGTTTAGACAGTAGTAGAAATCAGATTGAAAATCATGAAAAACATGTTTCGAAAACTAGAAAATTTCTCCGATACGACGTGCGTCCCGCCAATCTGGGCGACGTGGTTGCGAACCGAAAGCATCAAAAGGTGCGTAACGGCTTCGTGGACATGTGGAATTTGACGAAATTCAAATTGGTCGCGTGTGCGCGACGAATTTGATGCGTATTCGTCGAAATTTACCGTATCGGCCTCTGTGCAAATTCTCTAATTACTTCGTGCATGCTCGTCAGATCGAGGCAAAACTTACGCTAATAGGACCGTATCATTTTTCTGGTCCTGTATGCCAAGTTTGGTCCCGTTCTGAGATAGTTGATCGGATCGCCGTTTTGCGGGCCCCATGGTCCGACTCAACGGACGATTTTGTGCACGGTCCGCCGGAATCCAACTTTGGACATACGGTTGGGTTCGTATCGAAAAATTGGACCTGTTGACATATAGTTTGACGACTTTAGAGACCGTTGACTCTGGCACACTTTTCGGTGCAAAGCGGGTCCAACGACGGACACCGTTTTGACCCAAAATTACCGTTTTGCCCCTGTGTCCAGAATTGGACTTAAGGACAGGCAATCCTAGCTAATTAGATTATTCTGAGAACATTGGTAATGTTTATTTCAGCATCTGGAAACTTTTTGTATGTGTTGACTTTAGTGAATCATCTGATGTGGTTGTACTATCGGTTTCTCCAGCTAAGGACCTCAGGCAAGTGCACTTTCTGATTGCTTTCGATTCATAGTAGTCTTTTCATTTCATGTTTATACATAAATCTTGCTGCTTGTTGACACGCTCGTCACATGGATTAGTCGGGAGAGAAAATATCTTAGTAGACATGTGGACTACCCAGAACTATCCTCCGTGTCTTTCGTGGAGAATAGCAGCTGCACACGACACGTGCAGGGTGCCAAATTTATCCCCTAGTCGTTCACATGTCGAAACAAATATTTCACACCACATAGGTAGTTGTCTTTTATTTATTTTTCCTTGTCTTCTTCACCACCTGCCATGTCATCAGTTACTTTCTAGCTTTCATATTCCATATGTTATTTTCATGTCTTGTTAATTATATTGTGTTCTCGCATTGCCGTCGGTTTGTGTACTTGTTCCATTCCTGACTGGAAACCAATATTAGGTTAGCTGTAGCTTTACTTAGCTTGGGAGATACGGGTGTACTTGCAGGCAGGAACCTAGAAATAGATAGCAGTTGTATCATTTTCCTAATTTGTAAAACTTTGTATTTCCTTTAAATATAAATGTTGTAACTGTTGTATTAAACTTAGAAAATGTGAATGAGCAGCAAATGTTAAATTTTGTGATTTTGAGCATCTTGGCCGTGACAGCGTTCTACCGCCGACTCTGCGGCGTAGGCTGGCTTGGACACGTCTCGTATCCGAAAAAGCGGGTGCGGGTCGTGATAAGTTTTTGTGGTGGCCCATGTAGGTCAGTTTTTGCAAAAGATTGCAAACTCGTGATAGTACTTAAGTTAGTCGTACTATTGCGAGCCTGCGACTAGGAAATGCTCATTCCCAACTAGAAGTAAATCAATTTTAAGAGAATGACTAGGACTAGGAGTCCCTTGTTTAAATTGACCGTTGGGTAGTTAAGATTGTTAGATAGGCTATGCTATTTAGAATTATTAAATTTAGATAGCTTGCCATATCTTTACAGAAATACTATTGCTTTTGATTAGACGGTATGATCCATTGTGGATATACTATTCACTTGGTTAGTTAGGCTTTCCTAGAATTAAGGCTATAATCTTGATAACCTGTCAATTTCCTTTTTCTCTATTAGATATAAATCTTATATCATAAGTTAGAATTGCCTGTTTTAAAATCCTATTTTGCTGTAAAGAATTAGTTGTAATTTCTGATCCTGTTATTCATATACGAATCTCAAGTCAGATTTAATTCCAGTTTTTACCTCAACCATTTGAAATATATATGAAATAAATATTAGGATGTTCTTACTTCTCTTGTCTTCAATTATTTCCTCTCCGATCGATCTTTTACTTTAAGGGTAGAGACCTATCGACAGATGTTTACGCTTTCTATCATGGACAACTAGTTTGAATCTCTAGCAGCTCCTTGGAGTTCCTAGGAATATAGTTGGAGTAATTTTAACGATTACAATGGCCAGCCAACAGTGCACTGGCGAGGCACAACCCATAGAATTGAAACCATTTCGAAGAATCATAATTTATGGAACATTGCTAAAACTATGTCCTAATTGACCTCTTTAGATCTTAGATACCCTTGTGTCAATGTAAGGTAGAGTATCTGATAGCATATCACACCTGAATCACGGAAACAAGGGTTTGCCACAGCCAGAGTATACGGGCGAGGCATAATTCTCGGTGGAATGATTTTAGGCGTAATCACAAGTTTAGGATACCATAGAGGATAGAAAAAATGCCCTGTATGTCCCATAAGATCCAAAACCAATACTAGTAAAAAGTTCTGTAAGTTGGGTAGCCTGTCTTCCAACCTAGCATCTCGTGGTCCTCGTGATCTATTAACGAGGTAATTGACTGACACTAATAGGTTTACCCAGAATATAGAAATTAGAGGTCCATAACCCATTGGTCGACCAAGACCTTATGGACTGGAAGATTATAGGAAGGCTGTATAAGCAAGAACACCAGGTAAGGTTTTGATTCTCTCAAAACTCGAACCACTTGTGCCTCTTTTCAAAAATCTCGTATATTTATATTTTGACTCTCTTAACCAATGCTGCTATTACAGCCTAGTTTTTTCAAGCTTACTCTTTTATCAAGCTTGATTCAAGATATATGTTTATTGGGGACGCCCGCTAACATATTGTCTAAACAGAATCATTGTATTACGGTCTGATCAACCATGATGTATTTGGTTTGCTCTTCATCTAATTTTCTTACGTGGACTGAGATGTAGGTGTCTCTAGGATCTCATCCGCGACTGCTTTGACAATTTCTCTTGAATTATACATTCGCCTTTGATTCACGTAATTGTAGTTAGTGACATCTCTCTTGAACTCTTTATTGTTTTTGTCTTTCACTGTTTGGAAAGATGAAAGCTCGTAATTGATAGATAGATGTCGTGTGTCCCCATGGCTATGATAGTTGTATATACAAGTGTAGCTACCATCGGCCAGCCATGTGACTAGAACCTTGTCTTGAGTTACTCGTCCTCCCTTCGACACTAAATCTACTATCTTGATCTTCTAGTCATCGGAGTCCGAGAATAATTAGGATCTTTCCCTTGGTCAAATGCCAACCTAGGAGACTATCTATTCTCAAGAGACCAATTATGGTGAGCCTCTAATCATTTGTTTGAAGCTTGGTTTAATTAGAACCCTTGTGACAATAGTCTGGCAGGTTTGACACAAATAGAAATGCACGGCTCAGTTGTTAGAAATCTCTTCATATGATGTGCCTTAGAGTTGGTTATCCCGTAAATCTTGTATACTATGGACGAGTAGATCATCTTATTTTTTGACCGTGTGTCATTATACCCACTAGTTTTCCACTTATTGCGAAATGATCCTTGACTTGACTTATATTTACCGTAACCCATTACGTCGTGCTTTGTTCTTTATTAGCAGAAGTCGAGGTGCAATACCCGGACTTTGGAATCCTTCTAACCTTATTATTCATAAAACTATGTCCTAGCTTCTAAGGTGGGTAGACTGTAAGCTTTCTAAAATTTTGGGATGTACAAGGATTTCCGATTAATTAGAATAAATTCCATTATGATGATAATTAGTGCCCCATGGACTCCCATTTTCCGTTTAGATCATTTTGTGTCCCCGGCCGTGTCATTAATATTCGGAGCACGAGACCAGTTGTTACCTCCCAACAAATTTTATATACAAGATCTAGACGAGTCCACCTTCATCTAGATATATCATGTCCCACTCAAACCCATCCCCTTGTACTCTATTTTTATGGTACGACTTTTAGGTAAAAAGGACTAGCTATAACCCTTACTATAGTACCGGTAAACTTTCCGACTACAATTAGAGACTCAACTTTAACTCGAATCTTTCGACCAATATAAGGTTGTGATCGACTCGAAGCTCACTACGCACATGTCACCAGTGTGCCACTCAATTGTGCCTTCTCGTGCTACTTAAATACAAAAGCCACAGAAGATGCATTTTTGGGCTTTAGGGAACTAGCTAAACCAACCTGACTAGCAACTAGCTCAACCACTGGAGAGGAATCCTATTCTAGGTTACCCTAATCTAGTAGAATTAGTTTTATCATTGGGATCTTGTTCAGTCAATATAGATTGAAATTCAAGGTTCATCCAACCAACGAGTGATGTCTAATTAGGGAACCCATTAAGACCCAGTAAAACCCATCCAGACACACCACCATATTTGGACTATAAATTGAACTATTTGAAATAGGCCCCTATACCTATTATGTAGTCTCCACCTCTTAGAATGTAAGGTCATTCATAACCCTTATTCCATCTACCTGGAAGTCGTGATACGATCTTGTATTGCATTTAGATCTCTTGCTCGTGTGTTTAAATAACCACGGAAAAGATCACAATCTTGATTTCTCGAAATTTTGTTCTACTATGGAACCTTGTTTAGATTAATTTCGAGAACGGAACTTCTGTATTGTACGAATTGCAAGTCCCTCTAAGAGAGAAGGGTTCTTCGATGTAGTAAGTGACTGGACTAGAGTAGCCCAATCTAGCGAATAAGACTATAGGTTCATAAACACTCTTTCTATCTGCATCATTGGAAACTTTCTACTGCTCTGAAATGTCATATTTGCTCTCGATTATTCTTCCTTATCTTCCTGTCCTTCCTGCTGCAGAGCGACGAATGGGCATATTTATTAGAATTTATCAATATTCTATAGCTACTTGTGTAAATTTGTTGCTTGTTAAATTTTGGTTTGCTTGATAAATAGGAGAGGATTATAGCTACCATATGCCTAGATATCTGTTGGTAGGAGTGTTAGCAATTAGTCAGAAGATTATAAGATTTAGTTTGAGGAGTAATGTGACCAAAGGTGGGTAGAAATCCTAAAGGCTATGTAGTTACAAATGGCTAGGAGGAGGATACAAACTATTTTCAAGAATAGAAATTTAAGAAGATTAAGGTTAAGGTAGACTTTCTTTTTGAATTTTAAGAATAGTTACGAATTAGAATTTCGAGGACAAAATTATTTTAAGGTGGGTAGATTTGTAGCTCCCCTTCCCGAAATTTTTAAAATATTTTTTTATTATTTATTTTAATTAAATGATGATTTTTTAGATTTTTATAAATAATTATTTAGTTAATTATTACGGTAGATGATTTTTAATCATGATTAAATTTGGAGTACAATACGGCTAGGAATCATGGCACGGATAGTGCAGTGGCGTACTTTGACTAGTGTATTAGCCCTGGTAGGAAAGACCGAGCCATAGTGACGTCCTAACTAAGAAAACCAGGCCAAGTTGCGACTTAACCCTTACCGAAGATTTTATTTATTATTTAATTATTTATTATTAAGGTTTATTGACTTGTGGAAAATACGGTTGTACCAAACCAGTCTGGACTGGAACCGAACTGAGCCAAGCCCATGTAGTCAATGTAGTGCGATCAACGACGTCCATGTAGACGTACATATTGCATTTATCATTTCTGATTGTTAAATAGGCATTTCGTATGTAAAGGATTTATATACATAAATATAGTTTATTATTACTGAATTAATATTCTATTTTTAGAAATAGGATAATTACCTTCCTAATTACCCTTATGCATGTTGGGGTATTTGGACTACATATTCTGTCTGTACACTTATTATAGATTTTTTTTATTAGTATCATTATTATTGTTATTTATATTGTTATTAGATTTATAATAATAAAAATATACTATTTAGTATTCTAGATTATTTGTGAAATAAATATTATTGTTGTATGTATATATTTTATTATAAGCCAGCACTATTAGAATATATATTCCTAAGATTTATTTTTGGACTTTGGGAGTATTTATGCATATTGGAAATATACGCATATATATAGAGATATATATAGTTTATATGTATATAGATATATATATAGATATAAATAATATATATAAATGCGTATATGTGTATGTATATATGATATATATAAATATATATGTGTATGTGTATATATATATGTATAGTAGAATGTATACAAGTATGTGGACATTTATATATATGAATATATATATATATATATATATATATTATATATATATATATATATATATATATATATATATATATATAAAATATATATATATATATAGTATAGATATATATATATATATATATTTTATATATATATATATATATATATATATATATATACTATTATATATAAATTAGTTGTTAAAGAAAAATATAAAAGAATAAGATAGCAGCAGCAACTTCAGTCCAGGCCGAGCCCAAAAGCTCCCCAGCCCAATCAACCAAGCCCAGCCCACCCCTGGCTGGGACCATCTCCAAACCGAGAGCCACCCAAGCTCTACAAAACCAGACCAGAGCCCTTCGGCTCTGTAACGAACACATATGTGTATAATCGAGAGAACGCGAGAGGGAGTAAACCCTAGCCGTGCCTTGCCCAACCTGGCGAACCACTGGAGCCACCCCACGTGGCCAATGGCCGGCCCCGAGTCGTCGGATGGCGGCAAAGGAGGCTGTGCGCGCACAGGCGCGGGCATGCATCAGAGGTGACCACAGTCGCGAAGGTAAACTTCGAACCCGTATTTCTCCCCCTGTACTTCATCATTTAATGTTTCGTAAAGTATTCCGGAAAGCCTGTATAACCCTCTAGGATTCCTGGCAATTAGATTCGAGTTTCATCGAGGTTTCAAGTCGGGAAATCGATGGGAAAATCTCGAAAAACTGTTCGGATTCGAAACAGAAAAATAGTCCAATCATCCATATTGGGAGCCAGTTTTTGAACTACCTATTAAGGTTTTCAAAAATATAATTAAACACACTTGAAGACAACATATAGGGCATGGAAACCTCAATAATAGTTTTATTTATTGTGGTTTAGACAGTAGTAGAAATCAGATTGAAAATCAGGAAAAATATGTTTCAAAAACTAGAAAATTTCTCCGATATGACGTGTGTCCCGCTAATCCGGGCGACGTAGTCGTGAACTAAAAGCATTGAAAGGTGCGTAACGGCTTCGTGGACGTGTGGGATTTGACGGAATTCAAATTGGTCGCGTGTGCGCGACAAATTTGATGCGTATCCGTCAAAATTCACCGTATCGGCCTCTGTGAAAATTTCTCAATTACTTCGTGCACGCTCGTCAGATCGAGGCAAAACTTGTGCCAGCAGGACCGTATCATTTTTCTGGTCCTGTATGCCAAGTTTGGTCCCGTTCTGAGACAGTTGATCGGATCGCAGTTTTTCGGGCCCCACGGTCCGACTCAACGGGCGATTTTTGTGCACGGCCCGCCGGAATCCAACTTTGGACATACGGTTGGGTTCGTATCGGAAAATCGAACCTGTTGACATATAGTTTGATGACTTTAGAGACAGTTGACTCTTGCACGCTTTTTGGTGCAAAGCGGGTCCAACGGCGGACACCGTTTTGACCCAAAATTACTATTTTGCCCCTGTGTCCAGAATTGGACTTAAGGACAGGCAATCCTAGATAATTTGACTATTTTGAGAACATTAGTAATGTTTATTTCAGCATCTGGAGACTTTTTGCATGTGTTGACTTTAGTGACTCATCTGATGTGGTTGTACTATCGGTTTCTCCAGCTAAGGACCTCAGGCAAGTGCACTTTCTGATTGCTTTCGATTCATAGTAGTCTTTTTATTTCATGTTTATACATATATCTTGCTGCTTGTTGACACGCTCGTCACACAGAGTAGTAGGAAGGGGAAATATCTTAGTATACATGTGGACTACCCAGAACTATCCTCCGTGTCTTTCGTAGAGAATAGCAGTTGCACACGACACGTGCAGGGTGCCGGATTTACCACCTAGCCGTTCACATGTTGAAATAGATATTTCACACCACATAGGTAGTTGTCTTTTATTTATTTTTCCTTATCTTTTTCACCACATGCTATGTCACCAGTTACTTTCTAGCTTTCATATTCCATATGTTATTTTTATGTCTTGTTAATTCTATTGTGTTCTCGCATTGCCGTCGGTTTGTGTACTTGTTCCATTCCTTACTGGAAACCAATATTTTTCAGGTTAGCTGTGGCTTCACTTAGCTTGAGAGATACGGGTGTACTTGCAGGCAGGAACTTAGAAATAGATAGCAGTTGTATCATTTTCCTAATTTGTAAAACTTTGTATTTCCTTTAAATATAAATGTTGTAACTGTTGTATTAAACTTAGAAAATGTGAATGAGCAGCAAATGTTAAATTTTGTGATTTTAAGCATCTTGGCCGTGACACGTTCTACCGCCGACTCTGCGCGTAGGCTGGCTTGGACACGTCTCGTATCCGAAAAAGCGGGTGCGGGTCGTAACACATAGAGATATGGATTGCCCGAGTCATGGATGTGATTTGTGCAAGACATGGAAGAGGAAGACCATTAGTAGATGTGTGGGACAGACAATTACACAACAACCTCAATATGCCATGTTATAGGCTATACTAGTGGATATATCTGGTAGCGGCCACAGACTAGTATCCGGTGCGATCAGGGAAGTATGCTAGTATATACCAACATTGCTTGGTACTAATGCTACACCATTTCCTACCCATATGGCCCAAAGTCATCTTCAATGTGCATTCACAAAGATGGATAGTTTATCCTATTATTATTTATGTATTTACTTCAGCTCATATTGTGGCTTGTATTTTTGTATCTTGTTACGTTTCTCTAAAGATCTGGTTCTTTTCTAGATCCATACGAGCATCTTTATCCTACAGTTTATGGACCAGGTATCGAACCTGGGTGTCTGCTGAAGACTTAGAGGTTGTACCAGAGGAGTTCTCTGATCAAGGGGTTTGCAGATGGATAGAGTCATAGACATTTTATCTAGTTAGCTATGTCCTGGCTAGTATTTTATTTCAGTATTTTATTATTTCTTGCATTGTACTTTTATTTTCGTGGATATATTTCCACTAGTCTTTGACTATTCTAGACAAATCTTTGTATTTGGATATTCAGACTTATTTCTATTTTATTACATTTTATTATTCTCTTTGTGTTGATGTTGTTATCATGTGGATGAGATTATAGTGGTTTTCATTGTTGAGGTATTAGATAACCTATGACTATTATATTGTAGATGTAGGACTTCAATGTACTACGATTAGTATAAGTCCATTGAATTGGAAATACTTATTATAGCCGTACAACTGGCATGCTCATGTCTTGTGTTCCTATGTACTTTGGGACTGGGACATGACATTTTTTGTGGTGGCCCATGCATGTCAGTTTGTCGTTTTGGTTACCTAAGTTACCAAGATGAGCCTATAATTAAGATTAAGGAGTCTTAGAAAAACTCATCCACTTGCTAAGTTTATCGCCTTTGAAATGCAAATTCATACTATCTCATTATGCATCCAGCTTGTTTCTAAACTCCTGTCATATAAATTTTCTTTTGCAGCAAGATGCAGTTACGCAGTGAACACATGCTTTCAAAGCAAACCAGACTAATGACAACACTCATAGTGATAAAAGGACTCTAGTGACGTCAGGGAACCCGATTCCTGGAGGGATTCCAGGCAACCCGACAACTCCAGCAGGAATCATACCTCCACCGAGTATGACTCAGCATGAGGGCCAGACGTCGCAAACCCCAACACAGTAGGAGGATCCATTGCCTCAACCGCCTCGATTCCTGCCTCAGATGCCCTATGGAGCGTATCCGCAGCAGCCTTATGGACTGATGTCTCAGATGTCCCAGCCAGATAGCCAGGCTCAGATGTTCCAATTCTTCCAGACCATGATACAGCAGCACAGCAGACCGAGGCCATGAGGCAGAGCTTGATGATGGTTATGGAGAGGCTGGCAATACTAGCCCCTGTACTGGCACCTATACCAGTACTGGCACCCATTCAGCCAATGATCACGATTCATGGCTATAGATAGATGAATCCGAGGCCATTTGATGTCCAGGAGACACCAGAGGAGATCACTGAGTGGATGATCAATATTCAGAAGCTTCTCGACACTTTGCAGCTACTAAAAGATTTATGGATGACAGCTGTTTGGACCCAGCTTGAAGGAATGCACATTACTGGTGGAACTCAATCGAGCGAGATATCGGTAGAGGCCAGACTTGGGAGTAGTTCTTGGAGCATTCAAGGCAAAGTAGTTCCCGCGACAGTCCGAGGTGCTCTCTACGATCAGTTCCTCTATCTCAAGCAGGAGAACATGACTATGGACAAGTATGATGCTGAATTCAGTCACCTTAGTCGCTTTGGCACCATCCCGATACTGAATGACATGGAGAAAGTGCGAAGATTTCATCATGGTTTGACGAAGAAGCTCCAGAGGTACACCACAACACAGTCCTGAGTTTCGTATGTCGAAGTATTAGCAGAAGTCCGTCGATAAGAGGCTATCAACAAGGACCCAGTACTTCTGAGGTGCCCTACTACAACAGCTGCACTAGCCAAAGGACAGTCCGGAGGACCTATTAGACGTTCGGAAGAACATCTTCAGCAACGAATCATCCCATACCCAGCAAAAGAACTCATGACTTGTCACCATTGTGGCAAGAAGGGACATCTTCTGAGAGACTATCGGAGGAGACTAGGACAGCATTTATGGTGTGGATCTGACCAGCACCGTGCCATGAGGTGCCCGCAGCAGCATATAAACATCCTAATTTTTGGGAATTTTTATTTATTTTATATGACTTTATATATTAAACCAGATTTTATTTTTTATTATGGCTATATAGGTACTTTGTCATAGCTTTGATTTTTGAAGCATAACATTGACCGATTTCTCAAAACAAGTTCCATGTTCGTATTCTAGACGAGTTCACCTTTATTTTGATATATCATGTCCCACTCCAACATGTTCCCTTGTACTACATTTTTTGCACAACTTTCGGGTCAAAATGACTATTTTACCCTTCATTATAATTTTGATGTATTTTTCCAATTCTGATTTGAGGCCCAAACACGAGCCAAACTTGTCGATCCAATATGTGGTTTTGACCTAAGTTGAGCCTACTATGCACATGCTAATGGTGTGCCATTCAATTGAGTTTCCATGTGCTATTTATTTTCAAATGGTACACAAGTCAAAACCATAGACATATTGGACTCAAATCGATCACAAAAATTCTATCGACCCAAAACTAGTCCAAATAGGGTTCATAGAGTCTATTCTAGGGTGCCCTAACCTCTTAGACCTATTTTAGATTAAATTTTGTGGATGAATATGAAGCCACATTAATTAAATCTAATTTAAATCAAATCTTATAACCACTTTCCTAATTTTGACCCAAACAATGTCTTTGAGATACACCTTTCATTTAAACTATCAAATCTTCTCCAATCCTTCCATACCAAGTTTAAATCTTTTCCAAGACCTTTTTCTCACGTAAAACCCATCCCTTCTTTTTTCCTCACAGTTTTTTGTTAAATAAATAAAAATCGAGCGCATATCCTTCCTCTTCCCATGCGCGAACAGAAAATTCCTCTCAGCCAAAACCTTAACACCCGACCCCCTTTGACCTTTCCACCACCTCTAACACGAAGCCAAGGCACCCCTCTCATGTCCTAGCAAGCCCCGGAGGTGCCACGACAACTTTGTGGGAGTTACAAATTTTAAAGTCATCCGAAGTTGGATTCCAAGTCTGAATTTGTTCCAGCAGGTAAGTTATTTTGTATCTAGGGCTTCATGTACTTCCCGACCTCATCTTTTTATGAAACAAAAACTAGTAGAAGAATCTATGTGTCTGATTACATGTCCAATTGGACACAGTTCCAAATAGTTTGGATGGGGAGTCCGTTCTACAACAGGGTGTCTAGAATAGACCAGTTATGTTGCAAACCAATTTTCATCTATTTTTGTGCCAATTAAATCTTTCAAATAATTTGGTAAGAAACTAGACATTCTGAGATTTCCAACACATATTTTTTTGCTGCATTTTACTTTGGTTTAGTATTTACTAACAATCTTGACATTTGTTGTAACACTGTAACTCCGAAAATCATGTGTTCCTCGTATCCAAAAGCTTTAATACTTCATATACCTCTACTAAAATATTTGTTGTGTAAGGTTTGATGTTAAAAAATTATTTTAACTAATTTTTGTAATTTTTCAAAATTAAATATTTAATTATTTATTGTTTTGGGACTCAATTAGTAGGCCAATATGGTATTAATGATGTAGTATCAACATAGGACTATTGTGCTTGAGTTTTCACTAATAAAATAATATTAATAGTGATATAAAATTGTTTATAATTATTTTCCAGAAACTAAATTACTATTTATGTTAGTTATAAATTATTTTTATAAGAAAGTTTGGTACTTTATACGTTGTATGGTGTAGTATCACCATTATGACCACTTTTGGAGTACAAAAATTAATATCATTCATATATGAAAATTCCATATATGGCAAGTCGTTAGAGAGTATTAATAATAGTATATTTATTATAGGTGAACTTGGCGGGAGTAACGAAGACGTTGGAGTTGATCAGACTCACACTCAGACAGAGGTTGCAGGCAAGTGTACCTTGCCAAGGTTTTAGTACTTCCATATTTTCTTTATTTACTGTTTATTTATATATATTATGGATGTAGGATTAGTTGATATTTAGCGTCTGATTATTATTCGGATGCCGATGTCAGTTTATAGATATCGGTTATCAACACTAGGCATGATGTTGCATCTTATTCATATCCGTTGACACAATATACCACATGACACTGACATGATTTATATACGGAGTCTGACGTGAGATATTCATGGTTATGGACTCTGTGACAGAATGTATTCTTCGTTACTTGTTCATGAGAATTACTTGACTTGACGTGACTCGACTTGTTAGTTTTAGAGCATGGGGTGGGGAGGACTCTACCGAAATATCCGGTCGTCTAGACTCGTGGTCATGCTTCCTTGTGTGGAGCATGTTTACTTGCATATTGACATAGTCTCCATAGCAGATCTATGATATTATTTAATTGTTCATCCATCGGTATCATAATATGGTGCCATAGGTGATTGCTTGTACGACTGAGCCTGGTATTAGGATTATCCTCAACTGTATTTTGCACTTAGATGGTTATGGTAGTTACCCTTCATTACATGGATATTATTTTTACTATTACTTGGCATGTTTTTCTGTACCTTTCTATGTCCCCTAAGGACCTGGTGATCTCTCTAGGTAGTTGGTCATGCAGAGATAGTCTGCTGATCATGGGGTATTGTTGTATCTGGCTATGGTATTTTATCGTTCTTTTATATTCATTCATTATTTTTTTTTGTTATTTAGTCTTATTTTGTAGACCCATATCGTTCTTCGGGTTTAATCGAACTATATGTTATTGGGCTGCAGACCATACATATACTGCTTATTTTTTATGTTTTTTATCATGTGGATTGAGATAGTTACATTTATAGCTGATTGATAGATAGAATTGGAACACCAAGACAGCTTATATGTACTCGAGCTGGACTGGAGTTCACTTGATACGTAGTTGGCATATATACGATCCCCTTGTCCTATGTATTTTGAGACTGGGGCGTTACATAGCATGGCAAGACACAAAAGCTAGATCTGAGGCCAGCACTACCGACACCAGGCGGACCCCAAAAAGTGTTGGACCGTTGAGCACCTCTAGAGGGGGGTGAATAGATGTGTGTGTGTAGCAAAAAATATTACTAATTAAAATTTTATCCAACTATACACTATGGCAAGTAAAGTAAATGAATTGTAGTAAAGTAAGAGTCAAGAAAATCAAACTTAATGACACAGCAATATATACTGGTATCCCTTTGAGAGGACTAGTCCAGTCTCGAACGCTCTTGCTCGATGTTAATCCAGTATGGCACAAGCTAATTGAGAGCATGTAGTCTCTTACAATACCGTGCTTGGCGATGAGCGCACGACCGACTCCAGAGGACGATTTAAAAACTGAAACATTTTCTGAATGCAGCCTCTGATACAACTCTTTAATACAAAAACTCTAGATTGAACAAAACTGTACTGGCTTTGGCTAAGAGTGGTATAGGCTTGATTTGAAAGCTTTAGCTCGTAGAAAACACTTAAGAATGAATAGAGAAGAGAAGGAATGAGTGATTTGGAAATGGAAAAGTTCTTCTCTATTTATAGTGTTTTTGTAGACTAAATTCGGGTAGAGTTCGAGTTTGAGTTCGGATGCAGAAATTTTGCATTCGAATGTTGGATGCTGATTTGGAGGCATTTTAAACCAAATATCAAAACTGACTAGACCGAACTCAGGCCGAGTTCTACCTGGGTTAGGTCAGAACTTTTGGGCCTAATCTGTTGGGTTTTGGGCTTTTTAGAAGTGTGTACTTTTGGATTTTACATATGTGGATATGTAGGCTTTATTTGTTTTTAGACTGAAAAGAGCCTAAGCCAGTACCGATCCTGATCAACTTACATATTTTTTCTAGACTCAATAAAAGTAAAAATAAAGAAGAAAATATAAAAAGCTTGATCTTGATTCCAGTAGCTTTGGGTTCTTGATAACGATGCGATGTTTGTACTTTGTAGCAGTAGGACGTAGATGCAGTAAGACGTAGATGCAGACGTTCTTCTTATTTGAAACATGTAATCCTGTAGCAGTATGTATATTTTACGTATCGACCAAAGTTGACGTTGATTATCAAAATCAGGTGTGTCATTAACCAATGGGCCAACAATCTCTCCCATTTTGAAATTGACAAACTTTGAGTCTATACCAAAAAATAGCAAATAATATGTAACTTTGAAATTTATACCTGACTTGTCCTGAATCGAGAAATTTTTGGTATATGCTCTTTCTTCCCCTTTGTCATGTACTCAAAGTACGGCTCCCCCGCAATTTGTGAATCCATAACAACAACAAAGAAAAATCAAAGTAATACCAAGAAATAATAGGAACTAACAGGCCAACATCTTAAGTAGTATCAGTAAGAAAACATGAGTATTAGTAGATGAAACCAACTAATATAACAACTACAACTGAAAGCAACTACAATTGAATAAGTCTAAAGTGCATAATCATAAGATAGTGCTACAAATAAAATAGTCCGAAAGATAGAAGATGTGACATTATAAGATCATTATCCAACAAACATGTCCATAAAATACTAGTCCAAAAATTGAATCAAATATTAGCATCATCACCCGGGGCATCAATAAGGTTGTGGAT